>JAUMJL010001212.1:135000-228374 GCA_033558185.1 Dromococcyx pavoninus | reverse complement strand
CGCCACAGCACTGCCAGGCCACGCCTCCTGCCCCCTCCCTCGAAGTGACGTCACTTCCCCGCCCCTAAGGCAACGGGCCACGTCCCTTCGCTGCCACTAAGGCCTGCCCCCTGAGGTTAAGCCCCGCCCCTGAGACGGCTGGCCCCGCCCCCGAGAGGAAGTCCCGCCCCGCCCCGAGTCTCGCCGCACCGGGTTAGCGCCGGCCGGTGCCCAGGCTGGGCTGCCCCTCAAGCAGCCAGGCGAGGGCAGCAGAGCATCACTCATAGCACAGTCCCTCACCCTGGGCTGTTTCTGCCTTGGGGAAGAGCGGCTGGAAAGCTGCCGGGTGGAAAAGGACCACGGGGTGCTGGTCGGCAGTGGCTGAACATGAGCCAGCAGTGGCCCATGTGACCAAGAAGGCCACCAGCATCCTGGTTGGGATCAGCCATGGTGTGGCCAGGAGAAGCAGGGAAGGGATCGTCCCCCCTGTACTCGGCTGTGCCTCAAATCCTGGGTTCAGTTTTGGGCCCCTCACTACAAGAAAGACATTGAGGGGCTGGAGCGCGTCCTGAGAAGGGAATGGAGCTGGGGAAGGGGCTGGAGAACAAGGATCATGGGAGCAGGTGAGGAACCTGGGGCTGTTTAGCCTGGAGAAAAGGAGGCAGAGGGGAGACCTCATCACTTTTCTGCAGTTCCCTGAAAGGAGGTCTTGGTGAGGTGGGTGTTGGTCTCTTCTCCCAAGGAACAAGTGATAGAACGAGAGGAAATGGCCTCAAATTGTGCCAGGGAAGATTTAGATTGGATATTGGCAAATATTTCTTCACAGAAAGGTTTCTCAAGCACTAGCAGAGGCTGCTCAGGGCAGTGGAGTCTCCATCCCTGGAGGGACTTAAAAATGTCTGGAGGTGGCACTTTGTGTCATGGTTTAGTAGGCATGGTGGGGTTGGGCTGATGCTGGACTGGATGAGCTGAAAGGTCTTTTCTAACCTTCATGATGCCATGATTCTGTGTTTTCACCCTAGTAAAAAAGACAGCACAAATAAAGCACCACCCCCCCACTCCCCCCCCCAGGGCTAACGTTGCTCTGTCCGTGCAGGTATTAAATGGTGACACCCAAATGGAGTGGGCAGCTATGACTTAAAACACTTCCCTCCAGGTTAAGCAAAATCCTGACTTCTTCAGTGCTCTTCAAACCACGGCACCACGTGAGGGCTGGTGTCTAGAGTCAGGAGTCATCACACCTGGTTGGCCCATCCCAGTGTGCTGTAACCACCTGACACAGCGGCAGCAATGAGATTTCTTCACTTCAACGCATTTTCTGTGTAGTGAGGGTTGGTGCAACCCTCTGCACCCCCCTGCATTGGGGGTGCACATGAGCAGATCACGGAATAGCTCCGTTCCTCCTCAAACTGTGCAAATTTTGCCATCGAGGTTATTCCCAGTGCTGTTTGCTGCACACATTTCAGAGGCGGCAGCAGGCTGGAACTGGATGATCTTTAAAGTCCCTTCCAACCCAAACCATTCTATGATTTGACCGACAGCTCTAAGCGTCTGCTGTGTGATGAGCAGCGAGCAGCTCCGGCACTGCAGATTCCAGGTGCTGCCTCCTGGAATGCCCAGGGGAGACTCCAGCTCCACTTCTATGAACTTTGATGCTCATGAGAAGAGACAAGTTGGAGGCTGCTTGGCTGCCTGCCCTTTTCCTCCCAGCCCCGGAGCACAACAATTAATTAGTCAACCAGAAAAGGAAGGCGAACAGTATTTTCGCAGCTTTCACTGATTTAAAGATACCTCTGGGTTTTTTTTAATGCTCCTTTTCGATGGTTTCCTCTCATTGCTTTGCTTTCCACCACAGGGCGTCATAGACTCATAGAACAGATTGGGTTGGAAGGGACCTTAAAGCCTACCCAGTTCCAACCCCCCTGCCATGGGCAGGGACACCTCCCACTGGACCAGGTTGCTCAAAGCCCCATCCAGCCTGGCCTTGAACATCTCCAGGGATGGGGCAGCCACCACTTCTGGGCAACCTGTGCCAGGGCGTCCCCACCCTCAAAGGCTGCAGGGATGGACCACCTACCCCCTTCCGTGCCCGCGGTGCCCGGATAGCGGCGGGAGGAGCCTGAGCGGGAGGGGGGGGCGGGGGGCACCGCCCCCGGGAGGAGCCTGAGCGGGGGGGCGGGGGGGCGGCCATGAGGCTGTCGCGGGCGGCTGTGCTGGCCCGGGCCAAGGCCACCGCTCTCGATGGCGTCCACCGCCTCAACTGCTGGTGGGGGCTAGGGGTGGGGTGGGGACGGGATGGGGGACAGGGATGGGGTGTGGGGGGGCGGGCAGGGATGGGGGACAGGGATCAAGTATGGGGCAGGGATGGGGCGTGGCGTACAGGGGGGACAGGGATGGGGAATAGGGATACGGATGGGGTGTGGGTAGGGATGGGGTGTGGGAACAGGGATGGGGGATAGGGACAGGAATGGGGTGAGGGCAGGGATGGGGATAAGGACAAGGATGAGGTGTGGGCAGGGATGGGGTGTGGAGACAGATATGGGATGCAGGGCGACAGGGATGGGGTATGGGGGAGACAGAGGAGGGGTATGGGGGGCAGGCAGGGATAGATTATGGGGACTGGGCATGGATGGGATGTGGGAGGACAGGGATGGGGTGTGGGAGCAGGCAGGGGTGCAGGGGCAGGCAGCCCAGGCGGTGAAACAGCAAGGCCTGTGGTGGGACATGTCAACAGCACTATTGGGAACAGGATGGTAGCGATGGGGGTGCGGGGCAGCGGGTGGGCTCTGGGTGCTGCCTGTGACCCCTGTCTCTCTCTTGCAGGGGCAGTCACCTCACAGATGTGAGTATCCCGTCCTACTGCTGGCCTGCTGGGGCAAGAGAGGACCCCACAGCTGCCATTGGGTCCCCACATCTGCTGATTGTCATCGGGACCCCGCAGCTCCCAGTTGCCATCAGGGACCCCACAAATCCTCGTTGTCATTGGGACCCCATGGCTCCTGGTTGCCTTTGGGACCCCACAACTCCTGGTTGCCATTGCTGCCTCCCAGCCTGCAGCCCTCACCCCGCTGTGCCTTTGCCTGCATTGGCAGCTGGCTCAGGGAGGGGATGGGATCGATGGGGCACCGAAGAAAGCGTGGGCCCGCATTCGGGCTGGCCTAGTGCCAGCGAGCCGCAGGGCTCTTTGGGATTGATTAGCAGCTCGTAAAAAAAAAAATAGACAGGGGGTTGGTGTTGTTTCCAGGGAGTGCTTGAAAAATTCCTCTCCCAGGCCCTACATGGATGCCTGGAGAGCAAGACCTTTGGGCCTTGCAGCTGGGTCTTTATGAGGCTGTGAGTGCTGTGCTCTGGTTGGGAGAGAGCTGTGAGAGGTCCTGTCCTGCATGTGGAGGCTGTAGGGTTGCTGAACAGGGGACTGAGGTGAAGCTGGTTGGCATCTGAACAGAGGAGCTGCTGTCTCTGCTTTGACTGTGGCAGCAAACATCTCCATGGTGTTTGCTGAGCTTAAACCAGAGCAAACCTCAGTTCCTGTTCTTGCTTTTATCTTGCTGCTTGGTGATTTATATTGCTTGTATTTATCTTTCTGGTTTGGGAGCACTGACTTCCTGTTTCTTGTCTCTCCCTGCCCAGATATCGATATGCCGGGATTTGCCCAACATCGAGGTGATCACGTTCAGGTGAGTGCTGCACTGGCAGGCTTGGAGAGGGCAAGGAAAATCACCTTTCTCCTGGGGCTGCAGCTTGGCCCTTGGCTTCTTGGGGCCTTTGTGTGGCTGCCTGGCTCTTCATGCCTGTTCAGCCCATCCAGTTCCAACCCCCTGCCATGGGCAGGGACACCTCCCATTGGATCAGAGCGCTCAAAGCCTCATCCAACCTGGCCTTGAACACCTCCAGGGATGGGGCAGACACCACTTATCTGGGCAACCTGTGCCAGGGCCTCCCCACCCTCATTGTGAACATTTTTTTCCTAAGATCTCATCTCAATCTCTCGTCTTTCAGCTGAAAATCATTCCCTCTCATTCTGTCCCTGCACTCCCTGACGAAAAGCCCCTCCTCAGCTTTCCTGGAGCTCCTTTTAGTACTGGGAGGCTGCTCTAAGGTTTCTTTGCAGCCTTCTCTTCTCCGGGCTGAAGAAAATGCAAAGCCCCAATCGCCCCTTCTGCACCGGGATGGGGCTCCACAGAGGAGCTGTTGCAGAAAAGGGAGGTGGAAAGCTGCTGTGCTTTTCCCAGACAGTTCAGCGAGGGAGGAGTGGGCTTGCTGCTCTCTGATCCTGCTGCCTTTCCTCAGTGTGAATGGCATCTCGGACCTGGAGCCACTGAATCAGTGCCAGAACCTGAGTGAGCTCTACTTGAGGAAGAACAACATCACAAGCTTAAATGAGCTCTTCTACCTCAAAAACCTCCCGCGGCTGAGGGTCCTGTGGCTGTCTGAAAATCCCTGCTGTGGGTCAGACCCCCACCGCTACCGGATGACGGTGCTGCGGAACCTACCCAACCTGCAGAAGCTGGATAACCAAGGTGGGTGTTTGTAGGGAAACAGACAGTCCCAGGCCACAGGGAGACCTGGAACCCAGTGGTGTGTTGGTTCCTCTAATGAAGGTGCCCTTGATGTGGTAGTGATCCTCGGCCAGGCAGGATCTGTTGGAGGTTGAGTGAGAGCCACCGTTCCTAAGCTGGTTTCTCCCTTTCCTGCAGTGCCAGAGGGGTCATAGAATCGTTAAGGTTGGAAAAGACCTCTCAGCCCACCCAGTCCAAATGTCAACCCAACCCCACCGTGCCCACTAAACCATGTCCTAAAGTGCCACCTTTACATGTTTAACCCCCACCAAGGATGGAGACTCCCACACTGCCCTGGGCAGCCTCTGCCAAAGCTTCACCCCTCTCTTGGAGAAGAGACATTTCCTGATGCCCAATCTAAACCTCCTCTGGTGCAACTTGAGGACATTTCTCTTTGTCCTACAACTTGTTACTTGGGAGAAAGAAATCTTTAGAGTAGATGCTAGCAAGAATGAGAGCACCTCATTATAGCTGAGGCAGTAGCACTAATTAGTGGCTTTTTTAGAGCTCTCTGCTGTAGCAAAACAAAGGTTGTTAATTGGATCTGCTGTCATTAAAAAGTGAGAAGTTTTTCCATGTGGTATCAATAATTTGGTGGCTTTCGGAGCCTTCTCTGGAGAGGAGACTCATGGAATCATAGACTGTTTTGGGTTGGAAGGGACCTCAAAGCCCATCCAGTTCCCACCCCCTGCCATGGGCAGGGACACCTCCCACTAGATCAGGTTGCTCAAAACCTCATCCAACCTGGCCTTGGAACACCTCCAGGGATGGCGCAGCCACCGCTTCCCTGGGCAACCTGTGCCAGGGCCTCCCCACCCTCACGGGAAAACATTTCTTCTTAAGATCCCATCTCAATCTCCCCTCTTTCAGCTGAAAACCTTTCCCCCTTGTCCTGTCCCCGCACTCCCTGATCAAGAGTCCCTCCCCAGCATTTGTGGAGGTGAAATGTCAAAGCAGGTCTCTATCCCTCTCTGACTTCTTTCCCACTTTGGGAGACTGGTGGCAGCTCCCAGTGTTCTCCTGCACAGGTTTTACTGCAGGAGGAGGATGAAAGCAAAAGGCTGCTGCCAAGGACAATGTTTGGACCAAACCCCTGTGATGCGGCGCTGTGACAGCAGTAGATGACCTGCTATGGATTCTGCCTCCCTGGGCTGCAGGACTTCATTGCAGCAGGCATTTTTTTGACTTTTGCAGCTGTGACAGAGGAAGAACTGTCCCAGGCCCTGGTTGATGGCGAGGAGATCACGGCCCCACCAGCTAGGAAGAAGGCGGAGAATGGTTGCTCTGAGTCTAATGGATCTGGTACTGCTGAGTCCATGAGAGAAACTGCGAGTGAGCTGCTGGAGGATTGTCTGGAGGAGACCAAGTGAGGGCTCATGAAACATGAGGGTTTTTTGGGCTGAACTCGTGTGGCATGAAAGGCTGAAAGAGCTGGGATTGTTTAGCCTGGAGAAGAAAAGGCTCTGGGGAGACCTTAGAGCACCCTTCCAGTAGTGAATGGACTACAGGAAAGCTGGGGAGGGGCTCTTGATCATGGAGTGTAGGGATAGAATGAGAGAGAATGGTTTTAATCTGAAAGAGGGGAGATTGAGATGAGATCTTAGGAAGAAATGTTTTCCTGTGAGGATTGGGAGACCCTGGCACAGGATACCCAGAGATGTGTTGGCTGCTCCATCTCTGGAGGTGTTCAAGGCCAGATTGGATGGGGTTTTGAGCACCTTCATCTAGTGGGAGTTGTCCTTGCTCATGGTAGGGGGTTGGAACTGGATGGGCTTTAAGACCCCTTCCTACCCAACCCATTCCATGATTCTATGAGAGGGCTCTGCCAGCCAACCCTGATGTTCCAGGGGCTGTGCCTGCAGCTGGTGCAGTTTCCCGTTGTTCCAGTTGCCGTGGTGGAGCTCTGCTCCTTTAATGGCACTTGTGGGGTTGGTTCTGTCTCTGCAAAACAAGCTCTTCTATAGGGGGGTGATCCAGCAAGGCAGCTCCTTGTGCAGATGGATGGATTCTTCAGTCTGAAGTGCCAGTTCCAGCCCATTCCTGCTGAGCTTCTTCCTGTGGGAGTTCTGCTTGGGGTGTTGTGTGTGGTGGTGTGGGAATAGATGTGCCATGAGTCCTTCTGCTATTGTATCTGCTTCTTGCATGGTTGTCCATGATTAGAAAGGACTGGACTGGCAGAGTAAGGTTCTGCTGATGATAATAACATCTGTTCTTCCTCCCTTTCTTTAGCAAAATCCGAGAGGAGCTTGGGATGAAGCCTGTTCCCAGGGATAAGTTTTCCTCTTTTTCACCTCGAGAGACAGCCTGCAACCACAAGAAGAGAGTGAGTGTCTATAGAGACCAAATTGCTTTTTTCCTTTAAGATGTCTTTTCAGGGCTCCAGGAAGACTGGGGACGGGCTCTTGATCAAGGAGTGCAAGGATAGGACAAAAGGGAAAGGGTTTCATCTGAAAGAGGAGAGATTGAAGTGACATCCTAGGATGAAATATTTTCCTGTGAGGGTGGTGAGGCCGTGGCCCAGGTTGCCCAGAGAGGTGGTGGCTGCCCATCCCTGGAGGTGTTCAAGGCCAGGTTGGGTGGGGCTTTGAGCCCTCTGATCCAGTGGGAGGTGTCCCTGCCCATGGCAGAGGGATGGAACTGGATGGGCTTTAAGGTCCCTTCCAAACCATCCCATCCCATGATTCTCTGCTTCTAGGTCATGAAATCTAAAGGAAGCCCGGTGGGTTTGCCCTCGTGCCTGGCCCTTCCCAGGCGTTGTGTCCAGAACACGTGGTTGGGCCGTGGCTGGAACGCAGCTGGCAGAGTGTTGGCCTGGTGGGAAGGAGGCTGCCAGACTGACAGCTTGGGTGGTTCCTCAGAACGCTCTGTGGTGGAACCTTGGGTGAACGTCCTGGATCTTGGCTGTTTGGCTGAGAGCTGCTGTCTGTTGGGTTCGGTGCCATCGCTTCAGGTGGCATGGGAAGGCTGGATGGAGCCTGGACCGTGTTCTGATGGCAGTTGCCTGTGGTCTCTCTTTTGTTTGCATTTAAGCGTTCTTGAGCGTATTGCTGAGCCACAGCGAGCGTCCTGCCTGGCCTTCAGGAGAAGGGAACACGAAAGAAGGGGAGGTGGCCACGAGGCGCAGCTGGGGAGGGTCAGACTGGGTGTTGGGAAGAGGATTTTTCCCTAGAAGGACATTGGAGAGGTTATTTGTTATTCGGAGAGGGTGCAGAATCTCTCCCTGGAGATCTTCAGGTCAGGGTTTGACAGAGCTGTGGGCTGGTGTTGGTTGGTGTCGGTGGGAGGCTGGGATCTTCCAGGGTTCCTTCCAGCTCATGCTTCGTGCTTCTGCCAGCCCTTCTTATTCCCCAGCTCAGAGGGCTCCTGTCCTTTGCCACCCTACACACAGTCACGCTGGAGAGAGAGGGCGGCCACTCTCAAATGTGCCTTTCCTTACAGAAGCTGGTTGGGAAGGTGGCCAAGAGCCGGAGGGGTGTGGGCGGTCTGTGCCCGACTGGGTGGACTGGACTTGTCCTGCATTCCAGTGAGCCTCCGGGCAGTCTTGCATTCCAGTGAGCCTCCTGCTGTGCAGTCTCTGCCCACGTTTCCCTGAGGGCTTGGTTGAGTTCTCCCTGGAGCTGCAGGTGTCCTCTGCAAACTACTGCTGCTGGTGGTGAAGCTCCTGGAAAGAGGAGTTCTTTGGAAATGAAGTGTTTTCTTAAAATGTTTGCCTAAAGCAGTGTCTGTCTCCTCTGGACAGAACAATGTCCTGGATGCCATCCTGCTTCTCACGAAGGAACTGGATGCAGAAGGGCTGGAGGTCGTCCAGCAGACGGTGGGGAGAAAGCTCCAGGCCCTTCAGAGGAAGGAGCTGCAGGAGGAGTGACGGTGCCTGATCCAAACCTCCCTGGAGCACCGGCAGCCCCAGACTTGAAGCCGTGGCGTTCCCTGCCGCGCGTCCCCTGCGATGGGGAACCGCCGGCCACTGTGGCTCCTGGCACAGCCCCTGCCTGCACTCACCGCGCTGGGGCTGGCGCTGCTGCTCCGGCTCTCGGCAGCTTTCCTGCTTGCGTAGCAAGCGCTGGTAATGCTCGTGTCTCGTTACTGGGGCTCTCGGTGGGAGCTGCAGGGGAACTGGTGGAGCAGAAGCGAGCGGGGCTGCGGTGTAACCTTCTGCTGGTGGGAAGGGTCCCTGCTTGTTGGTGGCTCTGATTGGCCACCTTCCAGGCTCTCTGTGCACGTAGCAGACCCTGAGGCAGTTTCTACCTCAAGAGTTTGGTTTTGTGAAGTCTGTTGGGGAGAAGCTGCCTGGGGTGATCACCAAAAACCGTCTGATGCGGGTGGTGAAGGTCAATGTCCAATTCTTTCTTTATCTTCGACTCCTGACTTCTCCTGCTCCCTGTTAGCGCACGCAGCATCTGACCTGCCAGTCAGGTGGCCCGAAGGAAAGCTGGACACAGCCTGGGTGAGACAGGAATGACTCCTGGATCCCAAATGCTCCCTGACACAGACCTGCAGCAGAAGAAAATACAAATTGGAGCAAGAAGCCCCTGCGTATTTTGCAGTATTTTGCAGTCAGGAGAAAACAAGGCCAACATTCCTGTCCAGTTTTCAAGGGCATCAGAAGTTGTGGTTCGCTTTATCTGAAAAAGCCCCATTTATTAAGATTTTATAGAGCTGTTACAAACAAACTAGAAGGTCACATCCCAAATAAAACCCATTATCCCTCTGGGATGTGCGAGTTGTGGCTGGGGCTCAGCAAACGCAGCAAGAACGGCTGCCTGCGGGCAATGCTGCATTAGGTCTGGTTCAGGGCTCGCATTGTCAGCTCTGTGGAGTGGGAGGAGGGCTGGGCCCCCATGTCTTCCCGCTTGGCTGCACCCGGGACATGGCACAACCACCTCCGGAGCTGCTGGATGCTGCGGTGCTCTTGGGCTGGGGCAGAAATAATCAGTGGTTTCAACCATCAACTTTAAAGCAATATCTCTCAGCTTGGAATAAAAGTTATTAACTGAAATAAGAACAATTGGAATCTGCGAGTTCTTGCCAACAAGAATCAAGGCTATTTATTCCAGTAGCATGCAATTCTGGAGCCCTGGAACTGATGAAGTATCAGATCATATCATGGAATGGTTTGGGTTGGAAGGGACCTCAAAGCCCATCCAGTTCCACCCCCCTGCCACAGGCAGCACACCTCCCACTGGATCTGGGTGCTCCAAGCCCCATCCAACCTGGCCTTGAACACCTCCAGGGATGAGTGCAGCTCTCTTGCTCATGAAGAGGATCAAAGTGTGGGCAGGATGATGGCCCTGAGACAGAGGACACAAGCCCTCAGTGCTGCTCAGCTGCAAACCTGGTGCAGGGCAGTGTGGCTGGGCCGTGCCCCTCCCTGTTGCTGGTTGTACAGGGATCTGAGCCCCGGGAATGCTCCTTGAGGATGGTCACAGCCCTGTGTCCACAAGTTCTTGGCGGGAGGGGGGCATGGTTTGTCCCTCATGGCGTGGGTGAAGATCACAGATATCTTCAGCTCCTCAGATGACCAAATTCTTGCCTTTTGCATTAAACCCAGCTGCATTGTGCTGGTCAGTGTGATTTATGATAGACCCGACTTCCCCTGACAGCCCAAGCCCAAGAGACTGACCCATCATCATGTCTGCATCTTGCCCTTGTGCTGAGAGCACATCCTCTCCCAGGCTGTCTTGGCAGCAGATTCATAGAATCACAGAATCACTGAGGCTGAAAGAGAACTCTAAGCTCATCCAGTCCAACTATCAGCCCAACCCCACCATGCCTGCTAAACCATGGCCCAAAGTGCCACCTGTACAAATCTTTTGAACCCCTCCAGGGATGTAGACTCTGCCACCACTTTTTCAGTAAAGACATTTTTCCCAATGTCCGATCTAAACCTCCCCTGGTGCAACGTGACGCCATTTCCTCTTGTCCTTTCGCTTGTTACCTGGGAGAAGTCCTGCCTGTCCACGCTGGGGAGAGAGGAACCTCGCGTCTGGGTGTGCCAGACCCCCTGCCCCAGCTCTGCTGGGAGGAGAGCGATCAGAGGGAGTGTCATCACTTCTCATCATCATGGTTCGTCAGCGGGACGCGTTGCGGTGAAGGTGGTTAATGGAGAAACCTTCACAGCTGGAGGCTGCCCTGGCACGGTTCCTCACCTCTCTGCTGGAGAAGCTGGGCTGTGACGGCAGACCTGGCCCCGAGCAGAGGTTGCTGCCTACGTGCCGTGCATGTCATGCTTGGCTGGTGCTCCCGCTGCCAGGCAAGCAGCCCTTGGTACTCCTGACAGCTCCTCCCAGGGTGACCCCACAGCACCCTGCTCGCTCTGGAAAGAGCCTGGGGGAAGGCTGGGCCCTTCGTAGAATGGTTTGGGTTGGAAGGGACCTCAAAGCCCACCCAGTTCCAACCCCAGGACACCTCCCACTGGATCAGGGTGCTCAAAGCCTCATCCAGCCTGGCCTTGAACACCTCCAGGGAGGGGGCAGCCACCGCTTCTCTGGGCAACCTGTGCCACAGGTGCTGGGGGCTCCCCACGTAGAGTTGACCCTGTGGGAAGGTGTTCACCACCAAGAGCTGTCCACGACTGACAGCTGTGCACCAAAACTTGTCCCTGTGTAGCCATCTACCACCAAGATTATCCCTTTTCACATGGGACAGTGGAAGAGCCTGTTTCCCACCTGCAGGTGCTGGGAGGAACAACCAGGACTCTGCCTGAGGTTCCCAGAGTAGATCCTCACCTGGGAATAGCTGCAAAGCTGCGTTCCTCAGCAAGGTCTGCATTTCTCGGCATGTCCAGCTCAGGCAGAGAAGACACAACAATGATCATTGTCCTCCATAGCCCAGAACAAGGGACTTGGCCAGCTCAGTTCAAAGCACTGAAAACAGGGGGTGTTGTCACTTGGGGACAGCTCCACAAGGAGGGAAAAAAATGTGCATGTTTGACCCAAAAGACGGTGCCGTGTCCTCGTGCTGGCAACGCCCCAGAGGTTGGAGCCATCAGCCAAGAGCCCCAAGAGGGAAGCAGCCTGGGAACGGGGCGATGCGGAGCCTTCTGGCACCGACCGAGCGCGCCGGAGCTCAGCCAAGCCCGAGCGCCGCACGCGGGAGCCGGCGCGCTTGGCAGCCGCCCTGAGAAACCGCGTTAACAAACAGATTCCTCGCCGTGATAAATCACTTCTGTGCCTTCTTGGAAGGTGGGAACCAAAACAAGGGAGAAGCGATCTTTCTCTGGGATTGTGAAATCTGCCCGCAGAGGGATGCTGACCTTGCACCCGCCGCAAGCGAGCCAGGGAGAGGCCGCCCGCGGTCCCACCCTCCCAGGCTGTGAGGATGCACGAATCATAGAATCATGGAATGGGTTGGGTTGGAAGGGACCTCAAAGCCCATCCAGTTCCAACCCCCTGTCATGAGCAGGGACACCTCCCACTGGATCAGGGGGCTCAAAGCCCCATCCAACCTGGCCTTGAACACCTCCAGGGATGGGGCAGCCACCGCTTGTCTCGGCAACCTCACCACCTTCAGTGTGAAGAATTTCTTCGTAATGTCTAATCTAAATCTTCCCTCTTCCAATTAAAAGCCATTCCCCCTCATCCTATCACTCCAGGCTCTTGAAAAATTCCCACCCCCCCCAGCTTTCCTGGAGCCCCTTTCAGTAGTGGGAGGCTGCTCTAAGGTCTCCCTGCAGCCTTCTCTTCTCCAGGTTGAACAATCCCAACTCTCTCAGCCTGTCCTCATAGCAGAGGTGCTCCAGCCTTCGGATCACCTCTGTGGCCTCCTCTGGTCTCCTTCCTGTGCTGAGGACTCTAGAACTGAATGTGGCAGTCCCGGTGGGGTCTCACCAGAGCGGAGCAGAGGGGCAGAATCCCCACTGTCATCCTGCTGGTGCCACTGCTTTGGATGCAGCCCAAGACACTGTTGGCCTTCTGGGCTGTGAACACACTTTGCTGGCTCATGTTGAGCTTCTCACTCCCCAGCACCCCACGTCCAGCTCCTCAGGGCTGCTCTCAATCACGTTGCCCCCCGGGTCTGTACTAAAACTGTGGATTGCCCTGACCCAGGTGTAGGACCTTGCCCTTGGCCTTGTTGAACCTCAAGCCTGACTTTTCTCATCCCCACCCTCACCCTGGCTCTCCCCTCATTCCCTTGGCACACAAGGACCACTCTCTGGTGAGGCAGGTTTGGCTCCAGCAGTTTTATCTCTAGAGGAGGCAGCAGTGCCGTGAACAGTACAAGATCTTGGGGGGTCACAGAGCAGCAGTGAGATGATGGGCACGGCACCCGGGGCCACGCGGTGATGGTGGCAGCCAAGCCTCATGCAAGGTGCAAACGCCACGGGAGGATGGAGCTTTACCAGGGACTCCTGGGGTGGCCAAAAGCCCCCGGGACTGATCCCTACCTGCTCCACATCCTCCTCGCTCCCCTCCTGCACGCAGGGTGGGCGACTAAAAGCAGCAGTTGGCTCAGGCGGTCAAGCCGCTACACATGGAATCAAGAGATCTCATCATTAAATAATAGGAATAAACTATTAAGGGAAGATTTCAGGGTCTGGGCTGCGCAGCTGAGCTCAAGCAGCACCTCTTTTCTGCATCTGCACAGGGACCAGACCCTGGAGGAGTGCTTTGGGGCAGGATTGTGCTGTTCTGGGAGTCGGGACCAGGCTCTGCCTGCTTGAAGGGATTGGTGGCAAAGCTATGGGGCTACCAAGAACAGGAGGACCTGGTGTTCCAGATGGAGAGGAGTGGGAGGGCTGGTGGGACTAGAAGCCCTTCTCGATGCTGAGCGTGCGGCGGGTGACGTGCTCCATCGTCCCTGAGATGTACTCAGTCAGGCTGATCTGGTAGTTGGCCAGCATCTTCAGCATCAGCCGCAGGTTGAGCCACCACTGCTCCTGGGGCAGCCTGTGCCTGCGTGGGGAGGACACAGCTCTCAGGTGGCCCTGGGGACAACCTGGAATGGTGGGCAAACCGCTGGGGCATGGGGACGGGGACTTACTCAAAATCAGTGACTTTCTTGAGCTCCGTCACGGGGCTGAAGGCCACCACCTTCTTCCTGAGCCCAATCACACAGGCGGAGTCACCCGAGTTGGCAAACACACGCCCTGCGAGGGGGACACAACCCACCATGGCCACCTTGCCAAGGGCCTGAACGGCCAAGGGTGGAGCAGGGGGGCTGCCAAGTGCAACCAGTCTCCTCTCAGCCCCACCACGGGACCCCCAAACCCTCAGCTCACCCTTGCGATAAACCTCCTGCAGCTTCTCTGACATCCAGAGCACCGCCTTCACGCCCAGCTTGGTCCCGTAGTTGCGGTCAAAGGGGGTTGGTGCTCCTCCCTGGAGACAATGAGATGGTGATGTCAAGCCCGCTCGTCTCTTGGGGACAGTGGTGGCCCACGTGGCCCTGTCCCCCATACCTGCTGGAGGTGGCCCAGGACGTTAATCCTGCAGTCGAAGATGCCTTTGCCTTCGGAGGAGTAGAGGTTGTAGAGGAACTCGGTGGTGTAGTGCTCGTGGCACTTCTCATTGCTGGAGAGCAGAAGGAAGAATTGGGGGGGGCTGCTCCTTAATCTGCCATCTCCAGGGGTTCCTCTGTGCCCCCTAAACCCATTCTGTTCTCCTT
Source organism: Dromococcyx pavoninus (assembly GCA_033558185.1). Classification (NCBI taxonomy): domain Eukaryota; kingdom Metazoa; phylum Chordata; class Aves; order Cuculiformes; family Neomorphidae; genus Dromococcyx; species Dromococcyx pavoninus. The sequence goes on along the minus strand of JAUMJL010001212.1, from coordinate 214,233 downwards.
GAGGTCCAGAGCCCCAGCCCTTCTCCCCACCAGGACCTTGGAGATGGTGTGGGGACAGTAGTGGCAGTGTCTGGTGCAGGACTGTCCCCATGGCCATCCCTGGGCAGGGCATCATGCGCCCACCATGCTGGGCCTCGTGCCCAAGGACCCTCTGCAGCCATGGGAAGGGCTCAGCTTCAGCCTCGCTCCCTGCTATGGCACTGGGTTTTGCAGGATGAGACCCCAGGTGTCCTCAACTCACCGTAGCACCAACCCCCTCTGGATATCCGTCTTCATTTTGTCAGTCAAGTGCTCCACGTTGGCCTGCAAGATGAATTCCAGGATGCCAGCAGTGTCCCGTGTCCTCTGCCACCATGCCAGGTCCCTCCGGTCCTCTCATTTGGACCCAAGTGCCCCCAATGTCACCTATCGGCTTCACGGGACTTGGCTGGAGCCCTCTCTTTCCTGGTTTTCCTTCTCATTTTACCCAAACGATGCTGCCAAAAAAAAGCAGCTCCTGTCCCACTCACCTTCAGGTCGTGGATGGTGAAGGGATCTTCGTAGACATAGGCAGCATCAGCGCCCACAGCGATGCCAGTGACGGTCGACAGGTATCCACAGTAGCCCCCCATCGTCTCCACGATGAAGACACGGCGCTTGGTGCCCGAGGCCGACTGCTTGATGCGGTCACAGCTCTGCGCCAGGAGAAAAGGCTCATTAAACACCCCAGTGAGGGGCACACTGGGAAAATCCACCTTTGCTGCCCGGGATGGGATGCTGGATCATTCCCGCATGTTGTCCCAAAACATGATCATAGAATCATAGAACACTTTGGGTTGGAAGGAACCTTTACAGGTCATTCAGTCCAACCCCCTGCAGGAGGACATCTTTAACCAGATCAGGTTGCTCAGAGCCCCATTCAACCTGAGCAGAATGTTTCCAGGAAAGGGACCTCCACTACCACTCTGGGCAACCTGAGCCAGTGTTTCACCTCCCTCACAGAAAAACATTTCTTCCTAAGATCTCATCTCAATCTCTCCTCTTTCAGATGAAAACCGTTCCCCCTCATCCTATCCCTGCACTCCCTGATCAAGAGCCCTTCCCCAGCATTCCTGGAGCCCCTATCAGTACTGGGAGGCTGCTCTAAGGTCTCCTTGGAGCTTTCTCTTCTCCAGGCTGAACAACCCCAACTCTCTCAGCCTGTCCTCGGACGGGAGGCGCTCTAGCCCTCAGATCATCTCCGTGGCCTCCTCTGGACTTGCTCCAACAGCTCCATGTCCTTCCTGTGCTGAGGACTCCAGCACTGGACACAGGTCTCCAGGTGGGGTCTCACCAGAGCGGAGCAGAGGGGCAGAATCCCCTCCCTGGCCCTGCTGGTCACACTGTTTTGGATGCAGCCCAGGACACGGTTGGCTTTCTGGGCTGGGAGTGCACATTGCCGGCTCACGTTGAGCTTCTCATCCCCCAGCACCCCAGATCCTTTTGACCTGGTGGATCAGGATGGCTTCTCCCCGCCCTGTCCCTCACCTCCATGGCTGCATTGACGGCCGTGTCCGAGCCCAGGCTGAAGTCAGTCCCAGGCACGTTGTTGCTGATGGTGGCAGGGATGACGCACATGATGATGCAGAGCTCCTCGTACTGCCCACGGGCTTCCACCAGCTGCAACACCCCCTCATACGCCTGCAAGCAGCCAAGGGGTGGGGAGATGCTGGCACCACATCCTGAAAGGGATGCCCCAGGGTGCCCACAGCCCACTCCAGGCCCCATCAAAACAGGGCTGAGGATTCTCCCCGCACCTCAAATCCCCCGATGACCAGCAGCCCCTGGATGTTGAATTTCCGCACATTCTCCACAATCTTTTCCATGCAGGTCTTGGGTAACGTCCTGTGACGTGGAAGGGGAAGGGAGGCAATGGGGTGAAGGAATCAGGGAATCATAGAGTCAAAGAATGGTTTGGGTAGGAAGGGACCTCAAAACCCATCCAGTTCCAACCCCTGCCATGGGTAGGGACACCTCCAACTGGATCAGGGAGCTCAAAGCCCTATCCAAACTGGCCTTGAACACCTCCAGGGATGGGGCAGCCACCACCTCTCTGGGCAACCTGGGCCAGGGCATCACCACCTTCACCGTGAAGAATTACTTCCTAATGTCTAATCTAAACCTTCCCTCTTCCGATTTAAAGCCATTCCCCCTCATCCTATCACTCCAGACCCTTGTAAAAGTCTCTCCCTAGAGTTCCCCACAATCCCTAGGGTGCCCCCTCGGGGCTGTGCTTACCGCTTGGTGCCCAGCATGGACCCTCCGCGTCCCAGCCAGCCCGCCACATCATGCCAGCCCACCTCGCGGATCTGCAAGCAGCAGCACTCATTTTCGGGGTGAGGGAGCACCCCACCCCCACTTTAAACCCCAAACCTTCCTGGGAAACCCTCAGCCTCTCTGTCGTCCTTACCTGCCCCTTGGACAAGCCCTCGAAGCCATCGCTCACCACGTAGACTGTGTGGCCCTGGCAGATGCCGATCCGCACGGCCGACCTGACGGCTGCGTTCATGCCGGCAGCAGGAGCTCCCACGTTCAGGATGGCCAGGCTGAAGGGGCTCTATGGGGATGGGGGTGGCACATTGCTACGTGTTCCGAACGTGGAGAATGTGTCCCCTGCCGCTCCCCATCTCTCCTCACCTTCTCCTGTGCTGGCTTCTGGTGTGCCAGCAGCTTGTAGATGTTCCAGTTGTTCTCAAAGCTCCTGCAAGGACAAGGTGGGATGACCCTGAGCTGTGCCGGCATCCTGGATGCCCTCCAGGCTGCAGCAGCTACTGGTTTCCCCCCAGGAAGCAGCCTCCATCCCAAAAAGTTTTTCTGGCTACTATGTACAGATACCTCCTCCCACCCCAGTCCCTGCTCCTCACCTCCCGCGGAGCTGTATGGCCTCGTCAAACCTCTTCTCATCCATGGCCTTCTGCACATCCTTCGTCTTGAGGGGGAAAGATTATAGAATTATAGAATCGTTTGGTTGGAAAATACCTTTGAGATCATTGGGTCAAACTGTATCAGTCCACTACTAAACCAGATCCCTGAGCACCTCATCCACCCATCTGTTAAACACCTCCAGGGTTGGGGACTCCACCACCTCCCTGGGCAGCCTCTGCCAGCACCTGAGAACTCTTTCAATGAAGAATTTTTTCCCGATGTCAAATCTAAACCTCCTCTGGCACAACTTGAGGCCATTTCCCTCATCCTATCGCTTGTTACTTGGGAGAAGAGACCAGCACTCACCTCACCACAACCTCCTTTCCAGGAGTTGCAGAGGGCAATGGGGTCTCCCCTCAGTCCCCTCTTCCCCAGACTAAACAGCCCCAGGTCCCTCAGCCGCTCCCAGAACCCCTGGGCTCCAGACCCCTCCTCAGCTCCGTTCCATTCTCCGGATACACTCCAGCCCCTCAAAGTCCTTCTTGTAGCAAGAGGCCCAAAACTGAAACCAGGATTCAAGGTGTGGCCTCACCAGCACCGAGTGCAGGGGATGCAGCACCGAGATGACTGCGTTTGTGGGAAGAGGCGTGGGACCCCCACCCAGCAGGGTCTGTGCCCACACCTGCCCTGTACTCACCACCTGGACGCACTCCATGAGCGGCAGCCGCACCGACTGGTTTCCCGACAGGCTCACCACGCAGGCAGGAGTGTCTGGTGTTGCCTCCAGCAGTGCCATCACCGCCTCCATCCCCATCTTGCTGCTCTGTAAAGGGACCCCACCACCCGCTGACACTGGGACCACCCCAAAACGCTCCCCTGGGCTCACACAGGGATGCTCCCACCGGCTTGGCCACTGTGTGGCTGCTCACACACCTGATTTACAGCCGAAGAGCTGCGGGGTTTATTTAAAAAGCCAAGAAATTTGCAGATCATAGAATCATGGAATCGTTTGGAATGGAAAGGGCTTAAAGCCCATCCAGTTCCAATCTCCTACCATAGGCAGGGACACCTCCCACTGGAACAGGGTGCTCAAAGCCCCATCCAACCTGGCCTTGAACACCTCCAGGGATGGGGCAGCCACCACCTCCCTGGGCAACCTGGGCCAGGGCCTCACAGGAAAACATTTCTTCCTAAGATCTCATCTCAATCTTCCCTCTTTCAGCTGAAAACCCTTCCCTTTTGTCCTATCCCTGCACTCCCTGATCAAGAGTCCCTCCACAGCTTTCCTGGAGCCCTGAAAGTACTGTGAGGAGTTGTGTCCCCCTGTGCCCCCTGCCTGGACCCACCAGCACACGGTCGAAGGCTGACGGGGTCCCTCCACGCTGCACGTGGCCTAGGACGGTGACGCGCGTGTCGAAGCCCAAGCGCTGCACCACCAGCTGTGGAGCAGAGAGGATGTCACACCAGGGACCTGTCGGCCACCACTGGTGATGGTACCAGAGGGGGCGCTTACATCCTTCACGTAGTTGGAGGAGATGGGTTTGCCGCTGCGGTCGATGGCGCCCTCGGCAATGATGATGATGTTGAGCCGCGAACCTCTGCTGCGCGTCTGGGGGAGGAGAAAAGCTGCTGTGGCTGAGCCAAAGCTCGAGCTGAACCCGAGTGTCCAACCCGGGGGTGGCTCAGGATCCGGGCAGCCAAGCCCCGTGCCAGCGCTGGCCCTGGCACGCGAGGCCAGATTTGTGCTCGGCTCAGCGCCCCGGATCACACGGACAATGGCTCGAGCTCCTGAAGCTTCACAGGGCTCAGTTCCCCACGGGGAGAAAATGGTGATGGGATGGGAGGAACCCCCCTGCTCACCTCTCCCAGCCTCTCGCACATGAGGTCCTCCCAGCCATCCTCTGGAGGGGACTCGGGGATGAAGAGCCAGTCGGCACCCGAGGCCAAGCCGGACACCAGTGCCAGGTACCTGGGGGGACACGGCGGTGGCCACACCAGCACCAGGACCGACCCCAAAACGCAGGATCCCATCCCACCGATGGGCTTCCCCACCCATGGAGCTTACCCGCAGTGGCGGCCCATCACCTCCAGCACAAATGTCCGCTGGTGGCTGCAAGGACATGGGTGGGAGAAGGAAGTTGGATGTGATGGCCAGAGAATCATTAAGGTTGGAAAAGAACTGTCAGCAAATAAAGTCCAACCACCAACCCAACCCCACCGTGCCTACTAAACCATGGCCAAAAGTGCTACCTCTACACATTGTTTGAATCCTTCCAGGGATGGAGACTCCACCACTTCCCTGGGCAGCCTCTGCCAGGGCTTCACTGCTCTGTCAGTGAAGACATTTTCCCTAATATCCAATCCAAACCTCCCCTGGCACAATTTGAGACCATTTCCTCTTGTCCTATCCCTTGTTACTTGGCAGCACTCACCTCACCACAGACTCATTTCACGCAGTTGTACACAGCGGTAAGGTCTCCCCTCAGCCTCCCCTTCTCCAGACTAAACAGCCCCAGGTCCCTCAGCTGCTTCCCGTAAGACTCGTGCCCGGGGTGGTCCAGCACCCTGCCCACTCACCTCTGTGCCGTGGTGGTGATGGCGTCGATCACCTCCATGATGCGGTGCAGCGCCGAGTCAGTGCCGATGGTCATGTCAGTGCCGCAGAAGTCGTTGTCGATGGAGCCCACCAGCCCCACAATGTTCAGGTGGCAGTTGTTCCGTGCGACCTCCTCGCTGATCTGCCCTGTGGGGTGGGGACAGCAGCGCCTCCAGTTATTTTAGGGTGCTCCTGTCCCCCCAAGCCTGGCACTGGGGTAGATCCAGTGGAGGAGCCCAGCCCTCCCTGGGGTCATAGTGATGGGTTGGACCTCTGGATCTCAACACCCTTGGATGCTTTTGGCTCTACCCACCCAAGGGTTGGGGAGGGGGCTTCACCAACCATCTTGGACCAGCTCCTCCAGCAGCCCGGCCCACTCAGAGCGGAAGATGTCGGCTCCTGTCAGGCTGCCATCCCCACCGATGACACAGAGGTTGGTGATGCCGTGTTCCACCAGGTTCCGGGCAGCCCTCAGCCGTCCGGCGCGTGTGGTGAAGGCCTTGCAGCGGGCGCTGCCGATCACCGTCCCACCCTGGAGAGCAATGGAGGGGGACACAGCTCATCATACACGTTTGGGGGGGTGGGATTTGGGGGTGCTACGGCCCCACTCATGGTCCTTCTCACCAGCTGGATGATGTTGGAGACGCTGAGCCAGTTGGCTTGTTTGATGTTGTCTCCCCCCTCCACCAGCCCCTCGTAGCCCTATGGAGAAAGCGGAGCTGGAGGTGAGGGGTACCCTGGCACTGGGGGGTTCAGCTCCCCCACACCTGTAATGGGGAGGAGGAGTTGTCCCAACCTCATAGATGAGGAAGACCTTGGCTCCCACGTATATTCCCATGCGGGTGACAGCGCGGACGGCGGCATTCATGCCTGGAAAGGTGAGACGTGAGGAACCTCATGCCCCGGGGAGGGGCGGATCCCATAAGGGACCCTGGAGCGTCCCCTGGATGGGGCCTGGATCCCATAGGTGACCCTGAAGTGTCCCTGGGGGAGGGGTGCGTTGGATCCCATAGGTGACCCTGGAGCCTCCCCCCGAGTGGGGGAGGCTGGATCCCACAGGTGATCCCGGATCCCCCCCTTGAGTGGGGGAGGCTGGATGCCACAGGTGATCCCGGATCCCATAGGGGACCCTGCAGCATCCCCTTGGGGGGGGGGGAGGGGTGTGTAGATCCCATAGGTGACCCTGAAGCGTCTCGGGGAAGGGCTGGATCCCATAGGTGACCCTGCAGTATCCCTGGGGCTGTGGGGCTGGATCCCACAGGTGACCCTGGAGCGTCTCCGGGGGGTCCCGGCAGGCACAGCCCAGGCCCACTCGGTGCAAGGTGCGGGGGCTGCAGACCCAGATGCATCCGAACCGGCTGCGGAGGCCGCGGGGTCGGGGGGGAAGGCAACGGCCGTGGGGCTCCCCGGTGGGGGGGACCTTCCCGAAGAGGGGGGGGGCACCGGGAGCCCGGGAAGGGGCGGGGCAGCGCATCCCACCCGCGGACGTGGCCGCGGACACGGAGCCCCGGGCCGCCCCGCCCCGCCCCGCCCGGCCGCACCTTGCGCGTCGCCGCCGCTGGTGAGCACGGCAATGGCCATGCCGGCCCCCGCCATCCGCAGCCGCTCCAGCTCCGCCGCCGCCATCGTTGCGCGCCCCGGTCCCGCACCGCGCCGACTGGCCACGCCCCCTCGGACAGGCCACGCCCCCTCCGCGCACCGGGACACGTCCCTCACGGACAGGACACGCCCTCTCCAGGCGAGACCACGCCCCGTTCAGGAGAGGACACGCCCCTCCAGGCGAGGACACGCCTCGTTAGGACACGCCCCATCACGCTCAGACCACGCCCCCTCGGACGCCCGGCCGCGCCGGTCCCTGCAGTCGCGCTGCGCCATGTCGTGATAAGTCGTGACATAGCGTGCCATGTCATGCTGTATCGACTCATAGCGTGCCATGTCGTGCCTTGTAGATCCATGTCGTGCCATGTCCTGCCATAGCAAACTATGCCATGCCATATCCTGCCATGTCATGCCATGTCCTGCCGGAGTGGTCCATGCCATGTCCTGCCATGTTCTGCCATGTTGTGCCACAGTGATCCATGTTGTGCCATGTCCTGCCATGTCATGCCATACCATACCATGTCCTGCCATGTCATGCCATGTTGATCCATGTCGTGCCATGTCCTGCCACAGCAATCCATGTCATGCCATGCTGTGCCTTGTCATGCCATAGAAAGCTGTGTCATAGCATACTGTACCGTGCCTTCTCATGCCATAGAGTTCCACAGAGTGCCATGCTGTGCTATCCCGTGCCGTGTTGTGCCAGGTTGTGTGATAGCATGCCATGGTGTGCCATGCCGTGCCATAGTGTGCCACGTCCTGCTACAGTGTGCCACGTCCTGCCATAGCGTACCATGTCATGCCATGTTGTCTTATGTCATGCCATGCTTTGTCACGCCATGGAGTACCATGCTGTGCCACGCTGTGCCAGTTGGTGCCATGATGCAGTGCCGGTACCCATCACCCCAGATAAACTGGATATTTTGCATATAATTTTAATATCTTTTATAATGTCAGTCCATGGGTGCTTCTGGTACAGTTCAGGCACAGATACAGGGTTTCTCGGTGCACTCCATGCCCATGGCAGGGGCTGTGGGGGTGCCTCATCCTGAGGGTCACATCCCATGGGGATGGAGGTCCCATTACACCAGTTCTTGCTGGGATCACCAGTGCTGGGTGTCCATCCTGGGTCCCAACCGGTGCTGCGTGGCTGCTCCCCTCTATCCCTCCCTTCTCCTCCTGGAAGTGTCGCCCACCGCTGGCCTCCTGCATCACCCAGGGAGAGCGGGGAGGGGCCCTGCCCAGCCAGGGATGGCAAAACTGAGGCCAGCACCGGGTCCTCTCTCCACACTGGCTGGACTGGTGCCATGTGGTCCCGCAGGCCTCAGGGTGAGCTTGGAGCATCGTCCCCCATTCTCATTCCCATGTGCTGCCAGCCTGGGATCCCCCGGTGCGTCCGGCAGGGAAGGGGTGTGGGTAGCCTGGGCTGAGGAAATGGGAGAGACCTGGCTGGACTCCCACTCTCCCTCCTCCCACAGCCCCACCTCCCCGGTCCAGCTTAACTCCCTGCCAGGCCAGCTTGGGGCCACCATTCCTGTCCCCATCCTTACACTTAACTCCTTGTGGGGCCAGCATCCCCATTCCCATCTCCATCCTTCTCCCTACACTTAACTCCCTGCCAGGCCAGCTTGGGGCATCATCCCCATCCTTCTCCCTACACTTAACTCCTTGTGGGGCCACCATCTCCATCCTTCTTCCTACACTCAATTCCCTGTGGGGCCACCATTCCCATTCCTATCCCCACGATGCTGCGGTTGCTGCTGCTCTGCGGAGTCCTGGGCTGTGGGGCAGACCAGGCAGGTAGGGCAAGGACATGGTGACAGTGGGCTTGGAGAGACCTGGGGTTGGGGACATGCACAGCTCACGGGGAGGGAATGGGACGGTGGATGATGTCCAGCATCTCTCGCAGCCCTGCTCACCTTCACCATGCTGCAACAGACCCGCGTCTCCGAAGGCAGCTCTGTCTTCTGGGGGAATGCCAGCTTGGATGGCAGGCTCAGCCACCGCCTGGAGGGGCTCAACGTCACCCAGGTGCTGCCACTGGAGCCCCCGGATGCCTGGGCCAGGCGGCAGCAGGATGTGACCACCTACCTGCTCTACTTTGGCCAGCTGGTGAAGCTCTTCAGCAAGGAGAGGCCCATCAACTGTGAGTGGTACCCGGGGGGAGGGGGGGAACCGGGATGGGTTCCACTGGGGAAAGGGAGACCCTCCCTGCACTGCCTGGGCACGAGGATGGCTGGCTGGGGATGGTGGAGCAAAGGGACAGGGACACAGCCACGTGCAAAACCCTGCTCTGGGCAAAATAAGCTCTTCTGAGGAGCTGGGATTGTCTTACCGGGAGCCCATGCTGGGAACAGGGTGATGCTCGATCCCATGCTGGGAACAGGGTGATGCTCGATCTCCTGCTGCCCCTGGGGAAAAGGGCTGAGGGCTGCAGCCTAGGGGGACCGTGAGGAGCAGGCAACCCACTGCTGTCCTATCCATGTCCTGCTTTGCACCCTCTCTTCAGCCCACCTGCACCCCACTTGCCCCCCACCTGCACCCTGCGTACACCTTGACTTCAGCCCACCTGCATTTTGCCTTCACCCTGCCCACAATCCCCTTGTGCCCTGCCTGCACCCCATCTGCATCTCCACTGCATCTCCACTGCCTGCACCCCATCTACATCCCCCCTGCACTCCCCCTGCATCTCCATCTGCACCCCCTGCATCTCACTTGCATTCCCCCTGCTTCACTCCTGCGTCCCCCTGCACCCCACTTGCACCCTGTTTGCACCCCTCCTCCTTCGTGGAACACTGTGGGACACGGGTTTGATGCTTTTATGTTCTCATGGCCCCGCAGGTCCTGCCACTGACACTGTCCCTGCGTGGGGTGGATTTTACCTTCGTTTCCCTTGTCACCCCCAAATCAGCTTTGCCCCAGCTCCGCGTTTTTTGCATGGCCCCCGGGGAGCCCCTTATGTCCTCAGAGCTGTGATCTGAGCCCCTCACTGCCCTTACCCCACATCCCACTGCGAGGGTCATGAACACCTCGCTCTGCACCCCAGCCCCTCCCACCTGCCCGAAAGCGAAGCCACGGGGAGGCAGATAAGGAGGGGAAAACTAAGCCCGGCTGCCTGGCTCTTGGAAAAGTCGCCGCTGCAGCTAAACCGAGTGAAACCAAAGCTGTGGGTGGGTCGGGCTGAGACCTTGCACACTCAGCCCGTGGCTTGGTGATGGTGATGGGCTGCCATGGGTGGGAGCATGGTGGCCTGATACCCTCCTGCCGTCTCCGCAGACACCCAGAGCCTGTGCTGCCGCCTGGGCTGCCGCCTCTTTGCTGACGGCACGGCCCACAGCTTCTACGAGGTGACCCTCAACGGGACAGCTTTCCTCAGCTTCCACGTCTCCAACGCCACCTGGGAGCGGCGCTGGCCTGGTGGGGATGCAGTGGCTGCCTTTGCCGAGAGGGAGCTGATGAAGTACCCCATGACCACTCGAGACCTCCAGCACTTCCTCAACACCACCTGCGTTGGAATCCTGCGGGCTCAGAGCACCCAGACAGGTCTGTGTGGGGCTGGACGGGACATGGTGGCATGGCTGGGGGGACCCCGGTCACCACCTCCATCCCTCTTGCCTCTTGCAGGAAAGCAGAGCAGCCGGTCGCATGCCCCACTGGTGCTGGGTCTGATCCTGGGGACATTTGCCTTGCTGGGCATGGCCGTGGGGATCTTCTTGTGCACAGGAGGGAGCTGCTAGTAGAGCTGGAAGCTGTCCCACATCATCCTGTGGAGGCAGGGGATGGATCCATCATCATCCCATGGAGGCAGGGAACAATGGACCCATCATAACCCTGTGGAGGCAGGGGACAATGGACCTATCATCATCCTATGGAGGCAGGGGACGATGGACCCATCCTCACCCCATGGACGCTGGGATAAAGCCTGTGCCCCACAAGGGTTACATCTCCCCGGTGCTGCAGGCTTTGCTCCCAAAGGACACTGGTGGCTTTCCAACACGGTCCTGCTGGGCTGACCAACTGCACACCAGGGACCATCCCCATGCCAGGCTGCAGCGGGGCACCAAGAACACAGAAACACACTTGGCATGGATGGAAAAAAAACAGGGTGGGGGAAATGGCTGGAGAAACAGTAAAGAAAGAGGTGAAGGGTGGCATCAAACCCCTCATTGATCCCTGTTCCAGTGGGGATGAATGCTGGCAGGGTGGATGTCACCCCTTTATGGCACCATTTTGAGATGCCCTGGAATAAAACCACCCAGCAGCTCTCACAGTGCCTTTGGTTGCTCCCTTTCCATAGAATTGCTTGGTTGGAAAATACCTTTGAGATCATTGGGTCCAACTGTACCAGTCCACTACTAAACCAAATCGCTGAGCACCTCTTCTACCCATTTGTTAAACCTCTCCAGGGATGGGGACTCCACTACCTCCCTGGGCAGCCTCTGCCAGTGCCTTTCAGGGAAGAAATTTTTCCTGATATCTGCTCTGAACCTGCCCTGGCACAACTTGATGCCATTTTCTCTTATCCTATTGCCTGTCTATTGGGAGAAGAGGCTGTGCTCCTTCCCAAGGGAAGAATGGGTTGGGGATGAGCCAGAAGCTGGCTTGGGCCACCAAAAGAGGGGACAGCATGGGGGCAAGGAGCTTCCCTGGATTATCTTCTAAACACCCTTCCCTGCAGCTCAAAGCAAGAAAGTGTGGGAAGATGGGAAAAGAAATGCAAGGGATGGGAAGATGAGACAGCAGCTGTCCTTAAGGAGGGTTGGAGGAGGAGGTCTCCAAAGCCCACATCTCATCACCCTGGCTGCCGGCCACCCCAAGCTCTCGCCTCCCCTAGGCTCTGGGGGCAGGAGCCGGGGCCCTCCCCACCCTTCAGGGGCTCCTTTACGAATGAGAAAAGGCAGCCAAGATGTTGGAGGCTCCAAAACATCGGGGCTGGGGCCTCAATGTCACTGCTTGACCTCACAAGACAGGCCCTTGGCGAGAGCTCTGCTGCGAGCCAAGCACTGCGTGTCCCCACCACGGGCATCACGGGACACGAGGCTGATGCTGAAGGTCAAACGCAGGTTTGCTCCCTGCTAAGTGATAAAACCACTCGTAGGCAGCTTCCAGTGGGGAGAAACAACTACATTCATGTCTCTGCTTGGGCTTCTGGCATCTCTGCTGCCTGCAAGTGGAGGCAGATGTTGCACTGTGGTCCCAAGATGCCCAGGTTTCCCCACATTCTCATGCCGAGGGCCCTGGGGTGCAGCTCCCTGATCCCCACAGTGATGAACAAGGCTGGGTTGATGCTGCTGGACATGGGATGGGATGGTTCTGCTGGACACAGGGTGGGATGGTGCCTCTAGACACGGGGTGGTAGCAGGGACGGCACCCGGGAGAGACCCAGCCTGGAGAAAGTGGGGAGGTGTGGAACAAGGGTTGTTTTGCTTTTTGCTTCTGACATGCGTCATTCTTTGGACAGATGAGGAAGTCTCTGCTTTAAACTATGCTGGAAAAGCTTTTTTCCTGCCCCCAGGCTCTCCGTGTTGCATGGCTGGAAAGCGCTCCAGAAAGGAGCTGGCTTTGCCACTGCTCTCAGTTCTCCACAAGGGAATGGGGCAGTGAGGATCCCCCCAAAACCACCAGACCCTGAGGAACCGCTTCTTCCCTCCCTGGTGGTGACCAGCCCCTGACATGGCACAGTGGCTAAGAGCCAGGGGGTTATGGCAACAGCATCCACCCTCTTCCCCAGTGTAGCACCAAAACCTCTCTTCCTCATCCCCAAATCCCCAAACCACCTCATCACGGGGCCACCTCCTCTTATCCTTGAAGCAGTCTTCTGGGATATGTGGCCCAGCTGCCCCAGTCTGTGGGCTGGGCTCCCATCCCACCACTGCTCCAGCCAGTGCCATCTCTCCAGCAGCTGGTAACCACATCCATGGCCAATCCTCTCCCAGATTTGGCTGTTCTTCCACCTTGTCCACAGCTTGGGACAGGCACCAACACTTAACCAGGTAACCTGTCAACTAAGGGTTTTCTTTAATTTGCTCCTTGGGGTATTTTCTTTTTGCAAGAGGGTGAACAAACCCTCACATAGACCTTTGGAGGTTTTACCCAACCCCCCAAAGCAAACCATCCCAGTTCTCTGCACCGACTGCCGCGAGAGGCTTTGCTGTGTGGTTTCCATCACTGAGCCCTGCTATCTCGGGTCTGGATAAGGGGTGAGATAAAGACACCCAGCCTTGAACGTTGTTCCAGTGAATAAGATGATGCCAATGTGCTGGGAACCAGATTTCCCCCACGCCCACGTCCCATGAGTGCTTCAGACAGGGTGGGCAGGTGCCCCTCCCGCCCTGCAGGGACACACAGTCCCCACTGCTGCTTTTTAGACACAAGCTCACAAGGCTGGTGCTCCCGGCCGTGTCCTTTGGGAGCCTCCGGCTGCTCTGCACGGCATCGTTGGCTCCGTGCCTCGGCTGGCAGCCACCATGCCCTGCCCATCCCAGGGGCAAAGGGCTGGCCATCCCCAGGAGCTGCCTGAAAACCCAGTGAAGGTTCCTGTGCCTGCTGGGGTGGGGATGGGGAAGGCAGAAGCTGGGAAGAAAACAGGCCTTATGGTATCAGAGGTTATTGGGACAATGGGTTCCAGCTCTAAGTCAGGAATGAAGAAGGAATTAACCTTGTAAACACCCCTTAGAATCAGAGAATCACTTGGTTGGAAAAGACCTTTGAGATCATTGGGTCCAACTGTACCTGTTCACTACTAAACCAGATCCCTGAGCACCTCATCTACCTGTGTTAAACACCTCCAGGGATGGAGGCTCCACCCCCTCCCTGGGCAGCCTCTGACTGTGCCTGAGAACCCTTTTGGTGAAGACATTTTTCTTGATGTCTGATCTGAACCTGCCCTGGTGCAACTTGAGGACATTTCCTCCCATTCTGTCACTTGTTACTTGGAAGAAGAGACCAGCACCCACCTCATCACAACCTCAGGAAGCTGCAGAGAGCAATGAGGTCTCCCCTCAACTTCCTCTTCTTCAGGCTAAACAACCCCAGGTCCCTCAGCCACCTCTCATAAGGTTTGTTCTCCAGCCCCTTCACCTCTTCCTTGCCCTTCTCTGGATGTGCTCCAGCCCCTCAATGTCTTTCTTGTAGCTCACTCAGTGCCTGTGCTGGTGTCACTCTTGCTTTTCTGCATCAAAGCTTTTTTCTGCATCCCCCCTGAGGTAATGCTGTCACAGCCCCAGGTGGTTTTGTTTCTGGGATCACCAGCTTTGGGCCATCCTTTTCAACCCAGGGTTCCAGCGGGTGAAGGCATTTGCAACACAAGCAGCATCCAGCCAGCCCTCCCTGAGCAAAGGATGCTTTTTTTTATGGACAAGGTAATTTTGGGGTGGAGACTGTTGGGTATCTGCTTTGTAGCATCTCCTGCTCCCACTTGAGAGCAGGCAGCGCCCTGGAAATATTTAACAGCAGAGGAAAGGGCTGTGCTGGTGACTCCCTCCTCGCAGGGTGCACGAGTACCCAGGATCATCGCTGCCCGCTTCCCTTTCCTCTCACCTCCCAGGTCAGTGGGCCTGAGTGAGCCAGAGGAAACGGGAGGAGAAAGCTGGCTGCTGGCCACCGTCCCAACGGAGCAGGGCTATGTGGCAGTTGGATCATGTAAACATGGAATGGGCTGGGTTGGAAGGGACATCAAAGTCCATCCAGTTCCAAGCTCCCTACCATGGGCAGGGATACCTCCCACTGGATCAGGGGGCTCAAAGCCCCCTCCAGCCTGGCCTTGAACACCTCCAGGCAGCCTCAGGTTTCACCTGTGAGTGGTGAAAGCTGCGTGCAACTCCACTCAAACTCAGACACATGGAATCATGGAATAGTTCGGGTTGGAAAGGACCTTAAAGCCCATCCAGTTCCAAGATGCTCCACCACTGCTCTTCAGTCCGACGGCTTGGGAGCAGGGATGGAGCCGCTATCCGGACAACACACTAAAGACCCCCGTGAGGAAGCACTGATTCAATTTCCCCACCAGATCCCCACCACCAGGGTCTTCAGCACCGATTTGAGCCATATTTGGGACCATGGCAAATGTGCCTCCAGAAGAGCACTCTCCTCCAGGCTCTGGTCACTGCTCCCCTCCCATCGCCACTGCTCGTCTCTCAGAAGCAGTAAAGTTTAGTTAAGTGCCTTAAAACGCCAAGATATTCAGAAAAAAGCCAAGCCTGCCTGCACTGCACTCGCAGAGAAGTTTCCACGGAGAAGAAACGGCCGTTTGGGAACACTTCCACTCCCTGCCCAGACCTGGGCAGGCTCTGTGCAAGAAGTGCCCTTTGCTGTGGGCAGGAACAGGACAGCAGTGGCTCTCTGCGGAGCCCTTAGAGCAGCCTCTGAGTGCAAAAGGGGCTTCAGGAGAGCTGGGAGAGGCTCTTGATCAGGGAGTGCAGGGATAGGATGAGGGTGAATGGTTTTCAGCTGAAAGAGGGGAGACTGAGATGAGACTTTAGGGACGTTTTCCTGTGAGGGTGGTGAGGCCCTGGCACAGGTTGCCCAGAGAAGTGGTGGCTGCCCCATCCCTGGAGGTGTTCAAGGCCAGGTTGGATGGGGCTTTGAGCCCCCTGATCCAATGGGAGGTATCCCTGCCCATGGCAGGGTGATGGAAATGGATGGGCTTTGAGGTCTCTTCCAACCCAAACCATTCTGTGATTCCCCAGGCAGGAAGGACTTGGAGAAACATGTTTCAAGGATGAGTGTTTTGCTGGAAGAACTGAACAACAAACATGCCTCTATCCAAACCCTCAACAATCCTTGACTTGTGCAAGGATTTAGGGTAAAAGGCAACCAGGAAACCATTTTTTTTCAATTTACTCCAATTTGGGAAGAACAGGATTGCTTTGAAGGGGCTGAAATTTAAGGCTGTGCATTACAGGATTCCCAACCCAGAGGTTTGCACCTTCATGATGCTTGCTTAGTCCCAAACCAAGAGGAGGTGATGTGAACATCTAAGCCTCCTAAGAAGCATTTACAGGAGACAAAGAGTCCATGCACACGGTGACTCATTGAGAGGACACAGGATGTCCCAGACACCGAGCAGCTTCCCCATCCCCCTGGCCAGACACCCTGGAGCCCTCGAAGGACAAAGAAGGAGAAAGCAGGGAAAGTCTGGAAGCTTTGCCTGAAGGTGGGAAAGGCAGAGGAAGGACCCGAGCTCTGCCCACACTCCACAGCCGGTGGGAAAAGGAAGAAGGAAAGCACAATTTGGGGCTTTCTTTGCTGTTTTTCTTCTCAGCCTGGTCAAAGCTGGGCCTTTGCAGCTATTGTTGCTGTTCCCCGACCTCTTGGAGGATTTACAGACCCACAATGAAAAATAACAACCCAAAGAGCCACAGGAAGGAAAAGAATTAGCAGGAAAGGAAAAGCAGCAGCAGGAAGAAGCACTCATGCCTGAAATAGGGGGGCAGGTAGGAAAGGTGACACCGCCTTCTCCTGTGGAGAAGCTGAGACTTTGCTGCCAAGTCCTGGCTTTTTGGCTGTGTTGCTCCAGGCATGGTTGTGGAATAGGAAGGTAACAAGGGAATCACCAAACAGCCCCTGGAGGGGCTGAGAGAGCGGGAAGCAGCCCCACAAACACTGGTATCAGTTTATTTTAAAGAAAAGGTTTCTTAGAAATCTGAGCTAAGGGGGAGGCAGAGGCAAAGCTGCTTGGGAGAGAGCTGGTCACCCAGCGGGCACCGGAGGTAGCAGCCTCAGCTGGGATTAACGACTTATCCTTATGGATTTTGAGGAAGACGAGCACTGAGACCAAGGACTTGGCATCCCAGGTTTGTCTCACCCCCCTCTCAGTTGTTCCCAAAGCCCCCGTTTTGCTTTGCCAAGGCAAACGTACAAAGGATCCATCTGGAAACCTTCCCGGTGCTGCTGCTTCCGCTGCATTGGCTCCTGCTGGAGTTGAGGGGTTGGGTGGGACATTGCACAGGGGCTGGGCCAGGGCTGCTGCCCACCTCTCTGTGCCCTGATCGGACCTACTTGAAGTTCACAATGAGAAAAAACAATCAGCAAAACCAAACAAGCTACCCAGAGCCTCCTGCTGCTGCTGCCCAGCAACCACTTCCAGGTAGAAAAAACAGATCCCATCCACTGCGCAGGTCAGGGAGGCAGGGGATGAGGAGCAAGGCAGCAGCTGGAGTGCATTCAGAGAAGGGAATGGAGCTGGGGAAGGGTCTGGAGCCCAGGGGTCCCAGGAACAGCTGAGGGACCTGAGGCTGTTTAGCCTGGAGGAGAGGAGGCTGAGGGGAGGCCTCATCACTCTCTGCAGCTCCTGGAAAGGAGGCTGTGGTGAGGTGGGTGCTGGGCCCTTCTCCCAAGTGACAAGTGATGGGACGAGAGGAAATGGCCTCAAGTTACACCAGGGGAGGTTTAGATTGGACATTAGTAAAAATTTCTTTCCTGACAGAGTGGTGAAGCCCTGGCAGAGGCTGCCCAGGGAGGTGGTCGAATCCCCATCCCTGGAGGAGTTCCAGAGCTGTGTGGCTGTGGCACCTGGGGATATGGTTTAATAGTCACGGTGGGCTGGGCTGGCAGCTGGACTGGATGAGCTCAGAGGTCTCTTCCAACCTTAATGATTTTATGATTCCCGTTTCATAGCTCCCAAAGAGCCCAGAGGGAAGGAGCAGAACCGTGCTACGTGAACAACTGACTCGCCTCTGTCGCTGCCTACACCCCTGTCACAGTGCAGCACAAGTTTGACAGACACAGGTGCCTCTGAGAAATGGTTTAGGTACCACTCCTGAAGAACACGTGGAGCTGAGAGCCTGACGGGATGCTTACGGCATGCAGGGTCTTCACCACTGAGACTAGAGCAGCACAGATACCTCCCTTCCAGGTCCTGGGTTCAAATAAAGCAGCTACAGAGCTTTTGCTGGCCTCAGCAGCTGGAGTTCCAACCCTTACAGCAGCTCACAGCGTGGAGAGACCATTCCTTGTTAGTCCAGTGACTTGTTCCAGCACACGGGTTGCTGAAACACATAACCAGGTAGTTTTTGTCATTCCAACTCAAACACCTTTATTTCTGTACTGGTAACTTCACCCGTCCTCACAGAGGACAGAGCGCAGGAGGTCAGCGAACATTTCCAGACAAGCTGTTGGTCACATCTTGGGGGCAACAAGGAATAACCAAGGCCACGAGGAGCCATTCCCAAAACCCCAAAGTGAAAAGTCTGAGGAGCCTTTGCTAAGCTGTTGTGACTTCAAATTTAAAATCAAGCATTAACTTTTGGGACAAGAGGACTGCTTGGTAGTTAAAGAGTCCAGAGAAGCCTTAAAAGACTCTTTCTCCCTGCTCTCCCAATCATATGTGGGGCCAAAGGCTCTCCTGTCAGTCCATTCCCAACAGCACCTCTACTCCTGCCTCAGGAACACAGGCTCTGATGATCCACCGCACTCTGGACTCGGAGGGGAAGGGGATTCAAAAAACCCAAAATGACAAACTTGGAAGAGACTGACACAAAGGACATGAAAAGCAGGAGAAGCTATGAAAATATGTTGAGATGGTCAAGAAAAGTCACATCAAAATATATTTAAAAACCAGAAATTCCAATCCACGTGGAATTTAAAACTCCTTTCCCCACCTTTTTGTTTCCTGCTCAAGGAGTCTCTTTGTTGCTCCAGAAGGTGGAACACGATAGGCAGCACCAGTTGTGTCCTGAAAAGGGCAGCATTTCCCCCAGCTTGTCTGAGCACCTCCATCACTCACAAAGGAAAAACAAGATATACCTCAATAATTTCCCCCCCTCCCTCTTTTCCATTCTACAGTGGGCAGGAGAAGAGATGAAAAACGAATCTGACGCTTCACTTGCACTTCAGTCAGTTTTGCCCCACATCAATACCCCTGCAAGCCATTGTAGACCTTCTGCACTGGTCCTTGTTTCAACAACCGTTTGAGACCTGCAAGAGAAAGGAAAGCATTACTGTAGAGCCCAAAGAGGCTGAGGACTCCGTGTCTGCTGTTCCTGCTCTGTTTACAGATCTGGCTCTGTATCCCAGTAATAAGGGCATTGTTAAAAAAGGAAAGGGAAAAGCCCACCAAAGCCACCGGTGTGACGGCTTTACTGCTGCTCCTTCAGCATTCCTACAAGGAGAACTGGGGGTAGCAATGCTGCAGCAGTGTTTTTAGGCACTCTCAGGATCTGGTGGTTTCAGAGAGAACGACACTGCTGCTACAAACTCAAAGCCCAGGGCACCGCCTCGAGATCCTCACAGCTCCGTGAGGGACAAAGGCGACTCCCAGAGCTGCTTTGCTGCTGGAAGTTGACAACTTTTGGTATCTTAAGTACAAATGTAACAACAAACAGGTAACCTCTCCAGCTCTAATTCATCAAGCTCATCTCCTCAGGCTCCTCTACATCCCAAGAGAAACCTGCAAGCAGCGAGCCAGGGAGGGCTGTGCTTGTGTGCTCCTGGACTCGCCAGCTCCTGAAACCCATGAAAGCATCATGGAATCATGGAATCACAGAGCAGTTTGAGCTAGAAGGGACCTTAAAGCCCATCCAGTTCTGATTCCCCCTGCCATGGGCAGGGACACCTCCCTCTGGATCAGGGGGCTCAAAGCCTCATCCAACCTGACTGTGAACACCTCCAGGGATGGGGCAGCCACCACTTCTCTGGGCAACCTGGGCCAGGGCCTCCCCACACTCACAGAAAAACATTTCTTCCTAAGATCTGATCTCAATCTCCCCTCTTTCAGCTGAAAACCTTTCCCCCTCATCCTATCCCTGCTCTCCCTGATCAAGAGCCCCTCCCCAGCTCTCCTGAAGCCCCTTTCAGTACTGGGAGGCTGCTCTAAGGGCTACCCAGAGCCGCCTTATTTTCAGGCTGAACAACCCAACTCTCTCAGCCTCTCCTCATACAGGAGGTGCTCCATCCCTCAGATCATCTCTGTGGCCTCCTCTGGACTTTCTCCAACAGTTCCATGTCCTTCCTGTGATTTACTAATTAGAAAGCAGAGGTATTCAGTGCCTGGGCACACTAGAAGTAGTCCCTGAAGGCAAGTAAGAGAAGCAAACTCTTATCTGTGGGCTTAAGCATCCTATTCAAGGCCTGAAACCCTTAACTCTTTTTAAACCCCCCCATTTCACAAAGGAATCTGTCTTTACAACCCTGAAAGCCCATTCACAAAACATTTCAAAGAACTGACTGCTCCAGGTCTTGTCAGTACAAAATTCTTACTAGAACAGGACAAGAGAAGAGTGAGCCAGCCCTTAAAAGCCCAATAGCTCTTCTACTGGGGTCAGCATGTTCAGGGAGACTGGCTGCTACTTAAAGGGCAAGCACACACAAGCCAGAGGAAGCAGACTGGCAAGAACAGATGTGTCACACCATTTTTCCAGCGATAATCAGGATGGTCACAGGCTCTCAAGGCTCCCACTGCCCTGGCCATGGGGCCTGTCAGGACACAGCAGCAGCTCAGCTCTGACCAGCACCAGAAACCATCGAGCTCGAGCAGGGTCTGCCGAGACCCAAAGCAGAGAGAAAAACTCCCCACACCATGGGTAAATTTCAAATAATAAAAGAAATGAAGCTAATTTGCCTTAATGCTGCTGTTGGATGTCCACATCCTTCCTGTGCTGAGGATTCCAGAACTGATTCCAGGAGGGGTTTCACCAGAGCAGAGGAGCAGAATCCCCTCCCTCATCGTGCTGGTCCCACTGCTTTGGATGCAGCCCAGGACACGGTTGGTTTCTGGGCTGTGAGCACACTTTGCCAGCTCACGTGGAGCTTCTCACTCACCAGCACCCCAAGTCCTTCTCCTTGGGGCTGCTCCTAACCATTAATGACCAAGCAGGTCATTTTCCAGTAGAGAGAAAAGCAAGGTTGCTTCCCTTCCACAGCCAAATGAGGCTTAAAGGTACTTCCTGGCTGTGGGTAAGAGGATGTTGCTCCTGGAAAAGTATTTCTTTGAAAGGAAGGACGTGGCTGGAGAAAGGTGTGCTCAGCAACCCTAAAAAAAAGCGGGTTTAGCACCATTCCTGTACCTTGTTTCCTATGAACCAGCAGCCTGCTGGCCTGAAGGGGACCCTCATTAGTGCACAGGACATTTCAACACATATCAGATGTTCAATCAGGAATTCCAGCCAGGAATCCTGACTTCTGGTGCTACTGCACCTCAGGCACTTTTTCACTACAGCCAACTTTGAGATTTTCCTGACACCCCCAGCAGGGAATGGGTTACAACACAACCCGAGCGCTTCGCTGTCTGCTGCTGCTCTCCGAGCGCTCCGGAGCTAAAGTATGGGATCCGAAGCTCCAAAACAGGGAACAAACAAGTGTCAGCAGAGATGAATGAGAGATTTATCAAAGAGAAAGTCACCTCTTATCAACAGGCAATAAATTCCCTGACGTCACCCTGGCAGGAAAGCCAGCATGTTATTCCTCTGACGCTAAAGCTCAGGCTGACCAGAGGGGTGCTCCCAGAGTGGGAGTATCTTCTGACAGCCCCAAAGCTGTACGTTTGGTTAGGAGATAAGAAATCAGGACCACTGCCAACAATAAGAAAAAATAGAGATGTTTTGAATTCTGAAGCCTACTGTTTCCTTTGAATGTGTACACTGATCTGCTGCCACACATCAGGAACAGACCTATTCCTTCCTAAAACTCCTTAAATCACTGGGTGTTTGGAGATATTATAGAACACAGAAATGCATCTGATCCCATCCAGTCACCTTACCTTGGGAAAGTGGAATGGCTGTAGGAGTGAAACACCTAAAGGCCTCATGCCTGAACACATTCAGGCCAGCACCATCACTTCTCTCTTCCCAGGGTATCCATAAAGGCATGTGAGCGGTTTTGACAAACACTGGTGCTTCTGCAGCTGCTCCTTGCCCAGTCTCTTCTAAAGTGCCAAGAGTAACAGCTGGAATAACCTCACACATGTTCAAGAGGTGCTGTGGCCCCTGTAGTGCAGGGAGAACGTGGAGCCGTTGGACTGAGTCCAGAGGAGGCCACAGAGATGATCTGAGGGCTGGTGCAACTCCCATCCTAGGACAGGCTGAGAGAGTTGGGGTTGCTCAGCCTGAAGAAGAGAAGGCTGCAAGGGGACCTTAGAGCAGCCTCCCAGTACTGAAAGGGGCTCCAGGAAAGCTGGGGAGGGGTTCTTTCCAGTAGGAGGTGTCCCTTCCCATGGCAGAGCAGTTGGAACTGGATGGGCTTTAAGGTCCCTTCCAACACAAACCATTCTGTGATTCTACAAAGCTTCAAGAAGGGCGGCAGAGCCTGGGATGAGACTCTACACCGCTGCGGTGACCGTGCTGCGCAGCCCGCAATGCGCACACCACACTGGCACCAAGCAGGAGAGCACAGGGGGCAGAACAGCAGATGGGTTCACTGAGGAACAGCCCTCGCAGCCCAAACAGCCGTGGGAAGAGCCACAGAACATCAGACAAGCCTGGAGCTGCAGCCATCAGCCGTGCTCCAGAGGGAGCTGCGCGTTGCAGCCAGTGCAGCAGTGCGTGCCGCAGGGCGCGGAAAAAGCCCACCCAGGGCTTGGTTTCCCTCTGCAGCCTTCAGGAGACCCAAAAGACTGTGCACCTGTCTCATTCCACCAGGACAGCGGCCAGAATTCACTAAAAGGGCACCTTCAGAAGAAGTGTGATAGCCCTGACCAGCAGGAATAAGGTGTAGGGATAGGAATTCTCTGAAGAGCTGCACCACTTGCCAGGAACTCCTTTGCCCCATAGTGGAGAATGTGGCCCTTGGTGGCTGCTCCTGTGCCTTGCCCAGAGTGGCAGAACCTCCTGCAGAGGCTGCTAAAGCACAGAGGAATTTCCAGCTAGGAGTATAGCATTCACCCTCCTGGTAATTTTAGTATTTCTACATGGTTCATCAAGTTTCCATTTAAGCAGCGATGCTGAGAAGCAGATCGTAGAATCATGGAATGGTTTGGGTTGGAAGGGACATTAAAGCTCATCCAGTTCCAACCCCTCTGCCATGGGCAGGGACACCTCCAACTGGATCAGGGTGCTCAAAGCCCCATCCAACCTAGTCTTGCACCCCCTTTTCCTGTATGGCCACAAAGCACTCAGGGTAGAAGGAGATGTAGAAAAGGACAATCCTTCTGATGCTGCATGGCACTGTCTACCCTTGACTGCAGCGGGATTTTCACAAGTTTTACCTCCAAGAAAGTGGAAACAAGGGCTGGAAAACAGCTTGTGATACCAGCCCAGCAAAGGCAAAGCAGAGAGAGGCTAAGCCCAGCAAGTCTTTCAGCTCAGACAGATGGCCAGCTACAGAACAAAGCTCCTGCAAACCTGCCAAGTGCTACATCCCAGCAGCAGCACATCCCAACCTAATCCGGTTCCCTACATCTGTAGCAGACGGACTCGCTTGCTTCAAAGGGAAATGGAAGTTAATCACTGGGCATTGGCCAACTATGATACATTGTGCAAGGGGCACAAGGGAAAGGAGAACCCCTCCTGACCGCTACAGGCTGCTGCTTCAGTTGTGCCAACCTCTTATCAGCTTTGGAGGGAGCTCCGTGCTGCCCGCTGACACGGCAGAGCTTTAAAACACGCACCTTCCCGCTGTTCGCTTGTCAGCTGCTCTTTGGGGAACTCCACATCAAATGTTATTATTAGTGAGCCTTTGATATTATTGTTGTCAAAATTTGGAAGACCTTCTCCTTTCTTCCACAGTTTGGCCCCGGGTTTCGTAATTTTATCCCGAGCAACGTGAACCTAGAGACAAAAGACATTTAGACAAGAGACTTAGCTTACACATTAGGAAGAAATTCTTCACCATGAGGGTGGAGAGGCCCTGGCACATCTTACCCAGGGAAGTGGTGGCTGCCCCATCTCTGGAGATGTTCAGGACCAGGTTGGATGGGGCTTTGAGCACCCTGATCCAGTGGGAGGTGTCCCCACCCACAGCAGGGGGCTTTAAGGTCCCTTCTGACCAAACCATTCCATGAATCTATGGTTTCTGAATGTCACTGGTGTTCCGCCTCTGTATCCCAACACTCCACTGCCCTTTCCAACCCACTGAAATTCTTCATCTGACACTGATTTCTTCCAAAAGGCAGTGATGTTCAAGGAGCCCAGGCAGTATTTACTGCCAGGAGATGTGCAAGAACTAACATCACGTGCAGTAACTGCAGAACCAAGACCCATGCTGTGCAACCCTTGTATATGGCTGGGTTTGGCTTTGTGGGAACTGGTCTGGAAGGCTCTAGCAGAGAGGAAACTGCTTACAACCTCTGCATAGACCCCACGCAAGTGAACCCTCAGCACAGGGGAGCCCCATTGTACTTTGCACACAGCAAACCATTGCCTCACCTTGTGCCCATCTAAGTGGGCAATATCCATCTCAAAGCCCGTAAGTGCCTCGACCAGCGAGATTGTCACGTTTGTATACAAGTCATCTCCTCTTCTTTCAAAGACTGGGTGCCTGGGGAAAGAAAGAGACATTGGAACTTTTCTCCTTCCTCATAGGGGGAAACAGGTCCTCCATCTCCACAATCTGTGAGTTTGGAGAATTAACAAATCAGAGAGGAAGTGAAGAATGAATGAAACTGAGCTTCATTTCCCTGTGAGATATGTACTCCTGATAACCTTTCTATTTCTGGGGCAATGAGTGGTGAGGCGTGTCAAGAAGTTGTGACTCACACAACTGTTTTTTTAGTAGAGTATGTCCTTAAAATAGGAAGATGGTTTATGGAAAAAGGAAGATATTCCATGTGATTCACACAGGAGCTACTAATGCATGCCAGAATTCCAGCCAAATGAAACAAAAGGGGAATTATCACAGCATCTTAACAGTGGTGATTCCACTGACCAACCTGCACAGCCCTGAGGACAAGACTCCTGGCTCCACCAGCCCTGCTGAGGGGTGGGCTACAGCCAGCCAAGTGGGCAATGTTGGCCAGGAAGTGGCTTGCAAGCTTCCTGTACAGTAAGCAGAGAGAGTGGGCCTGCTGGGCCAGTTACTTACTTAAGAACTTTTATCTTGAAGCGCAAATCACCTGGCTCCCCATCCACATGGGGCTCACCTGCAGAAAAGAACGCACAGATCTGTTTAGAGGAGCTGGTTGGTAAAAACTGAAGAAACAAGCAGCACATTAAACACATGTAGCTCACATGTTAAAGGAGAAAACCAAACATCTGATATTTACGTGACTAAAACCCTGCTTACACACATCATAGAATCACAGAATGGTTTGGGTTGGAAGGGACCTTAAAGTCCATCCAGTTCCAACCCCCTGTCATGGGCAGGGACACCTCCCTCTGGATCAGGGCGCTCAAAGCCTCATCCAACCTGACTGTGAACACCTCCAGGGATGGGGCAGCCACCACTTCTCTGGGCAACCTGTGCCAGGGCCTCCCCACCCTCACAGGAAAACATTTCTTCCTAAGATCTTCTCTCAATCTCCCTTCTTTCAGTTGAAAACCTTTCCCCCTCATCCTATCCCTGCACTCCTTGATCAAGAGCCCCTCCCCAGCTTTCCTGGAGCCCCTTTCAGTACTGGGAGGCTGCTCTAAGGTCTCCCTGGAGCCTTCTCTTCTCCAAGATGAACAACCCCAACTCTCTCAGCCTGTCCTTGTATGAGAACTGCTCCAGCCCTCGAAAAAATCTCTGTGGCCTCCTCTGGATTCGCTCAAACATCTCCATGTCCTTCCTGTGCTGAGGACTCCAGACTGAACGTAGGGCTCCGTATCTAGGGCCTAGGACTTTCTGAGTGTTGCTGCAATGAGCTCATACTTCTCTGCTATTCTAAAAGAATTGCCTGCATGTTAATGTTGTCCTCTACTTGTTAAAGGACATCATCTCCTCAGACAGAGAGTATTCCCTCATATACTTGAGCCTGAACAGATGCTCCTACACAGAAGTTATCTGAACCATCAGATTTTGAGCTTTTTTCAGTCCATTACCCAAGGCAGGGCTTGGACACTTTCACTGCCACGAAGACCAGCCTTGGATCATGGAGAAGGAGCAAGTGAAGCAGCAGTGCCCATATACATACCTTCCCCAATGAAGGGGTACTCCATGCCATCCCTCACACCCGGCTCTATCTCCACCTCCAGCGTTCGCTCCTCGTTCACAAGCCTGAAAAGGGGAAGAGCAAGCACTGAGTCTTCAAGAACAGTGACAGCACCCCCTTATTATTGGGGTAATGACAGCACCCCCACAAGCTAACACAGACTCTCCCCTTGCTCACGCCTAGAACTGGGTGGCAAGCTCTGCCCTTCTTGTGCACCAACACTCATCCAGCAGAGAAGGCAAAGCCAAGCTCCTAAATGCACACTCAACATCTCAATATGTGACTACACCACAGTATTCCACATCCGATTGTTTCCAGCTGGAAACTGTGGGCTTCCCTGACTTTGTTTATTCAGATGTAGTTGTGGAACTTCCACTGGAGTATGACTGATTGTTCCAAGGAATAAAAGGCTGAAAGAGTAAACTGGGGAGCTCTGCATCTAAGAGAACTGGCCACCTCTACTGCAGGAGCAAAGACTGGCTCCTTGGGAAGGAGAAACCTCTGTTGTTTTTCCAGATTCCCCAGGTCTTACTGGTAGCACAGGCAATTCCCTCCATCTAGTGGCAGGTTTTGAATAAACATCCATACAGCGGCAGCAAAGGGCATAAAAACTCACTTGACGTTGGGACACTCGTCACAAACAACTTCTTGTGTCATCTGGAAACGCCCAGGCCCCAGCTGGGTGGTCCTCATCTCCTGCCGGCAATTGCATTTCCGTTTGCCAGGTGCCTGTCTTGCCACTGGCTTGTTCCTCACAACCTGCATGGAAGAGGGAGAGGTCAATCCCAGCACTCCTGGGCCTCTGCAAGGCTTTAAGTTTCTCAAACAGCCTGAACATAATTCAGTTTGTGTGCTGCCTCTACAGAAGCTCCAAATGGCCTCGGCAAAACATTCTGACAGCAGTTTTCACCTTACACCTCTTGCTGATCTCACACTAAACACCAGATAAACCCTGACATCGCTATTACCATTTCCTTTCTTTTCCCTGCACGATTTCTAAATAGGAAAGGCAACACTAGGATGGAACACCTCACACTTTGCTTACGAGAGCTTCCACGGCCCACACAGTGGTCAAATATTTAGAGTTCCCCACTTACGCAGATGCTCATGACACAAACTCAATCAGCACAAGTTCTAACACGCAGCACAGCAGGGGCTGTCAGCACCAGAAACGCAGCTTGCTTAAAAAAGTAATTAAGAGGCTATCACACACTTGCCAAGTGTGTAATCCAGAGATCTCCAGTGACGTGTTTGTCCATATAGAGGGCAAGAAAAATCCCCAATGTGGTTTTGCAAGAGTTGCAAAATGGATTTGAAGCTTAGGAACAGGCCCTCAACCATTGAATTCTAGAGACCACTCGTGCCTTTTCCAGCCAAGGTACTGCAATGAAAAAGCCACAGCCAAGAAATAAGCAAGAAGCATCCATTTACAGTGAAATTGCCAGATGGAAAAGATGATTAAATGCATTGTTTCTTCAGTTAATCACTAGCAACAGCATCACCACATCCTCCACCATCACCGCCAGGTACTGGGAACACGAGCACCTCAGTTCTGTTCTTTGGGAGGAGGAGCTGCTGTGAGCAGTGGCCAGGCCAGGCAGCTCAAACCTGCGAACGCACCGCGGACATCGGCGAGCAAGCGGTCAAACTTACTTCTACGAAGTTTCCGGAATAGACCTCTTCCAGCGTAACCTCCAGGTCCACGATGATGTCACTTCCACGGGGAATGTTCCTGTCTTGTTGGCGAGGGTTACCTCCAAACATAAAGCCAAAGTCCCCAAAGAAGCTGGAGTAAAGCACATCAATTAGTTGAGGAAAGAATCCTGATCAAACAAGGCTTTGACAAAGCCAGCCATCCAAAGTGCTGCTTGGCAAATGCTCCCAGTACCCTATGAATCAGCCTCCTGGTGGTACAAAAGCACCATGGTACCTCTTTTTGCTCCTCCGGGACACAAGCCAATGCCTTCAAACAATGCAGTCGCTTTGGAAAAGTTCCCTATGTTATGGAAAACCAGTTTTGGAGCAGGAGTTGAATGCCAGCACCTCAAAACCTGCCCACTGCCTACAGGAAGTCCTCTCTGTACAGCACTGCTGCTCACCTACCACCACCACCAGGTGCAAACTCAGAGTGCTCCGCCTCTGATGCTGCCAGTCAGCGTGAGCAGGCTGGGTTTCAGCAGTCCAAGGACAATGGGGGTGAGAAAAAACTCAGCAGTGAGTCTGTATGGTTTCCCTCAAAGCAGACAGGCAGATGGTGAGACTTCTCACCCAGAAGGATTACAGGAGATGAGCAACTTCAGAAATTATTTTAGTCAGTATGTGCCTAGCAGAACCAAATGGGTCTTCATAGAATGGTTTGGGTCATAAGGGACATAAAAGTCCATCCAGTTCCAAACCCCTGCCATGGGCAGGGACACCTCCCACTGGATCAGGGGGCTCAAAGCCCCATCCAACCTGGCCTTGAACACCTCCAAGGATGGGGCAGCCACCACTTCCCTGGGCAACCTGTGCCAGGGCCTCCCTACCCTCACAGGAAAACATTTCTTCCTAAGATCTCATCTCAATCTCCCCTCTTTCAGATTAAAACCATTCCCCCTCATCCTATCCCTGCACTCTCTGATCAAGAGCCCCTCTCCAGCTTTCCTGGAGCCCCTTTCAGTACTGGGAAGCAGCCTTAATAAAATAGAAAACAGGTTCTGCCTGAGTCACATGCAGGTGTCTTCAGATTTTAATGATCTCAGTTCTACAGTTGCCTTAAAAAATTCCCTATGTCCTTACTTTACAGAAGTAAAAAGTGACCCCTAGAGCACAGATTTCATCTGTGACAACAGGGTAACCATCAGTCATGTACCAGGCAGCACAACAAAGTCCCTACATGTTTATTTAACCACCTTATGAACCACCAAGGGAGCAAGCGCTGCCCAGGTGGGAAGATCCTGATGGTTCCTATTTGCTGCTTCTGGTGAAAGCACAGACTCAAAACTGCATCACCAATATCCACCATAAAGTTCTGTCTTCAAATTCTCAACAGTCCCTCCTGACTGGCTAAAGGACCTTAATGCAGAATTTGCCCCACACGTGCTTGAGCATTACAAAAAAAATAGAGCTCCAATTTGGGAATAGCCTGAAGTGGCAAAGCATCCTTACTGTGAGAAGATGTCTCCATGGGAGCTCTGGTGCCCATCCTTCAACCCTTCCTCGCCGTATGTGTCGTATTGCTTCCTCTTCTCCTCATCCGACAGCACCTGGCAGAGGGATGCAAATGAAGAGGATGCTCACCCACAGCCAAACTGGGTTGTTTAAACAGGGAATCACACCAGAACTCTTTGGGGCTCTACGTTACAGAAGCGCTCGCTAGAACTGGCTGTGCTGGACTAGAAAAGTTAAATATCTATCCCTTAAAGCCATAAAATGTACAGATGGTTGATGAAAACAGCAAAGCAACACAGAAAATATAAACAATACTGAGTTTATGTTAAGGACTGAAAAACAAGCAGAAGGAATAATTCAAAACATAGAATGGTTTGGGTTGGAAGGGACCTTAGAGTCCACTCAGTTCCACATCCCCTGCCATGGGCAGGGACACCTGCTGGGTGCTCAAAGCCCCATCCAGCCTGGCCTTGAAGACCTCCAGGGATGGGGCAGCCACCACTTCTCTGGGAAACCTGTGCCAGAGCCTCCCCACCCTCACAGGAAAAATTTCTTCCTAAGATCTCATCTCAATATCCCCTCTTTCAGCTGAAAACTGTTCTCCTTCTCATCCTATCCATGCACTTCCTGATCAAGAGCCTTTCCCTTCCTCCAAACATCTTTCAAACCCCACGTACATCAGTACTGGATTTCAATGTCCTGATGCCTCTCTCTGCAGAGGCAAAGATGTTTCCCAATTTTTGCTTCCCTGTGCCAGATGTGACAAGGTCCCAACTCACAGAAACAACACCAAGCTCACAGCTTCAACGTAAACCACACACATCGATCCCCAGATGGGGAAAACGACAGGTAACAAATGCTTAATTCTCTATGTTCACTGGTTCCCCTGTGACAGTTCAGCCAGTTGATTTAAGAACAGATAAATTTAAACTAAAAAGACGTCCTAGTTCTGATACAAAAATAATGTGTCTTTTTCTGACCAAAGAGGAAAGCACTCAGGCTGCTTCTCTCACTTCCCCATTCGTGTGATATTTGCATATCTGAAAAGCAGAGGAGCATCAGGAATGGAAGCAGGACCAAGGCTGCAGCTGCAGGCCGACCGGCACCACCAGACTGCAATGGGAATGGAAACCCTTCCCTTCTGAAGCTCAGCTCCTCAAAGAGCCCACAAAGCTCCCCCCAAGCAATCGCCAGTGCAGGCAGGCTCCCAGCAGAACCCACAAGTATTTTTCCCACTTTAACGTCTTCCAAAAGGCAACCCCAACAGTTTTCTTCTCCTGTCAGCTCAGGCTCCCTCGCAGCCAGGGACCCACACACACGCTTGCTCCTGCGCCAACACTGACAGCTGGTGCAGCTCTATTTCTTCCTCAAAGAACTGTTAGTAAAGACCAAATAACTTTACCTTGCTGCCTTTGCAGTCTCCTAGCTAAGTGAGCCAAGGCTTTTACTGTCCTACAACAGAAGGAGGGCTCTCATCAGCCTGGCAGGCTCTCTGCCTTTGGTTTTTATAATAAAATCATGGAATGGTTTGGGTTGGAAGAGACCCCAAAGCCCATCCAATTCCAACCCTCTGCCATGGGCAGGGACACCTCCCACTGGATCAGGGTGCTCAAAGCCCCATCCAATCTGGCCTCGAACACCTCCAGGGATGGGGCAGCTGCCACTTCCCTGCGCAACCTGTGCCACCCTCGCAGGAAAACATTTCTTTCTCAGATCTCATCTCATTCTCGCCTCTTTCACCTGAAAACCGTTTCCCCTCATCCCGTCCCTGCACTCCCTGATCAAAAGCTGCTTTCAGTACTGGAAGGTTCCTACTGAGTGGATCCCACAGCTTTTTCTTCTCCAGGATGAACAACCCAACTCCCTCACCCTGTCCTCACAGCAGAGATCCTCCAGCTCTCAGATCACCTCCATGGTGGATGTCTGAATTTCGATACATGAATGGGGGAGGAGGGATTGCCCCTGTGCCCTACAGAAAGACCTTTCTATCTCCTATGAGCCCTTCTTTCTCCTTTCCCTGAACATTACAGGATGAAGTCTCCTGGGACAACTTATCCGTCAAGCTCAGCTTCACGCCCCCAGCTGTTTCACCACGAATCTTTTCCACCCACTACCCTCTGGGAAGGTTCCCCCAATTCCTCACACAGCATCACTCCTCTCCCTCCCAGGCCTCATTGCAGCTGGCCTGACAGCTCCCACCTCACCTCGTAAGCAGCCCCCAGGTCCTGGAACTTCTCCTGTGCCCGGGGATCATCAGGATTCCTGTCAGGATGGAGCTGCAGTGCCAGTTTCCGATAAGCCTTCTTGATGTCCTTGATGGATGCGCTGCGGGACACCCCCAGGATCTTGTAGAAGTCCCTCCTGCCAGGGGGAGAGAAAGGAAGGGAAGGAGATCAGTCAGGGGGAAAGTGGGGCCCCTTGTCAGCCATGGGGTAGTGGGAAGCGGACCTTGGAGTGTGTTGGTGGGGGGGGGGGGGATGGGAAGCGGCCCTTGGAGAGGGTTGGGGGGATTGGGGCCCATTCCTTAGGGTGGAGGGGAGCAAGACTGGAGTCCATTCCTTGGAGCGGGGTGGGGGGGACTGGGGAGGATTTGGGCCTGTTCCTTGGAGGGAAGGGGATCAGGGCTCTTTCCTTGGAGTGGGGCGGCGGGGATTGGGACCCGTTCCTTGGAGCGGGGTGGGACCAAGGCTCGTTCCTTGGAGGGATCAGGGGGTATCAAGGCCCGGTCCTGGGAACTAAGAGGGTGTGCGTGAATCGCGACCTGTTCCTTGGAGCGGGGCGGCAGGACTGGGACTCATTCCTTGGATCGGGGAGGAACGGGGCCGGGGCCCGTTCCTAAGAACGAGGTATCAGGGCCCGTTTCTTGGGGCGAGGGGGGAACTGGGCCTGTTCCTTGGAGCCGGGGGGGATTAGGGGGAGCGCGGGGGATCGGGGCCGGTTCTTGGAGCGGGATGGGGATCGGGAGGAACCGGGGTGAGCGGGGTCGATTCCTTAGACCAGGGTAGGAGGAGCGGGGGGGATCGGGGCCCGTTCCTTCGCGGGGGAGGCAGTGGACTGGGGCCCGTTCTTTGGGGCTGGGCGGGGATCAGGAGGAACCGGGGCTGGTTCCTAGGAGCAGGTGGGAACGGGGCCGGTTCCTCGGGGCGGGTGGGGAGCGGGTGGGTATCGGGGTATCGGGAATGTCGGTGCCCGGCCCACCCTCACCCGGCGGCGGCCTCCCCGAAGAGGCAGAGCAGCAGGAGGCAGAGGCGGCCAAGGCGGCCGGGGGCCATGGTGGGGAGCGGGGTGCGGGGCTGTCCCGGCGCCGCCACCGCCCGCCCGGCAGCGCACCGCGTGTCGCAGCCAATGGGAGAGCGGCGCGCGGCGGAGCCAACCAATCAATGACGCACACTTCATCACCGGCGAGGCACCGCAGCCAATCAGCTGCCGGGACGTGGGCTCCAATCGCGGCGCAGCGCGTCGCGCCACGCCCCCCACCGGCCACGCGGAAGTAGGAACGCATCCCACGGCAGCCAGTCAGAAGGCGCGGCATCTACTCCCGCCTCCGCGCCGGGTAGAGCAGCCAATGCGAAGCGGCTCCTCGGTGTGGGCCCGAGTCCTCCACGGAGGGATAGAAGGGCCGTCTCGGTGGCGCGCGCCTCGGCGGGCGATGGAAGTGGCGGCGGGAGCCGGAAGTGGCAGCGGTCGCCATGGCGGCACCAGTCCGGCTGTGGGTGAGGACGGAGCCGTTCTTGGCGGGGCTGCTGCCCGCCCCGCCGCCCGCCCGCCTCGGGCCCCACTACTTGCGGAAGATGGCAGCGTACGCACGGGCTCGGGCGGGCTCGGGCTGCTTCCCGCGGCTGCCGTGGCCCCGCTGGCGCCACATCGCGTGCGGGAAGCTGCAGCTGCGCCGCGAGCTGGCCTGGCTCTACTTCCAGCTCTTCCACAGCCTCCTCCAACCGGACCCGCCGCGCCGCCTGGAGTGGGCAGAGATCGAGGCGGCGTGCGGCAGCGCTGAGGAGCTGGAACTGGAGCGGAGCAAGGCAGGAACCTCATCCCGGGCGGGCGGTAGCGGGGAAAGAGACCCCGGCCCGCCCGCCCTAACAGCTCTGTCTGTCTCCTCCCGACAGCTGTCAGTGGACACCCTGCAGTTCCTGCTCTTCCTTTACATCCAGCAAGTAAACAAGGTCTCGCTGCGGCGCTCTCTGATCGGGGAGGAATGGCCCAGCCCCAAGAACAAGGCGCACGGCCTGAATGGGAAATGTGCCAGCGAGGATAAGGTATTCGGGGTTGTACAGGGTTTTTCTCGCGCGGCTGTTGGGAACCTGTAGAGTCCTGCCTTGAGGGTGGTTGTGAAGTGGCTGGATTATTCCCAAGGGCTGGAAAGTGATGTGTAACCCTGCTGGGGTGAAGTCTTAGCTGGGTTCACAGAATTGTTCATGTTAGAAAAGACTTGTAAGATCAAATCCACCCATAAACCCAGCACTGCCAACTCCACCACTAAACCATGACCCTAAGAGCCACATCAGCGGGGCTTTTGCATTTCTCTAGGGATGAAAACTCCATCCCTTCCCTGGGTAGCCTCTTTCAATGCTTCACCTGTCTTTTGGTAAAGAAATTTTTCCTAATATCCAATCTAAACCTACTTTGGTGTAACTCCTCTCCTCTTATCCTGTCACTTTTTACTTGGGAGAAGAAATGAGCACCCACCTCACAACAACCTCCTTTCTGGGAGTTGCAGAGAGTGATGACGTCTCCCCTCAGCTTCCAGTTCCCCAGACTAAACAGCCCCAGGTCTTTCAGCTATTCCTTGATGGAAGTGTGGGCATACAGAACAAATGTGTTAGCCTCATGATTTGTCTTAGTGTAATACAATGCAAGGTGAAAGCGGTTTCTTTGTGTTACATTTTTTGTAAGTCTGAACTGTTCAGTCTTGTCTCAGATTCATGTTTTAAGGCAATGATTCCTTTGACAGTAAATGAGATGGAGCTGATGTATTCTCTGTGAGAATTTTGTAGAAGCAGGTCAACTGTGGTGGTGTTTTCCTGTGAGGGTGGGGAGGCCCTGGCACAGGTTGCCCAGAGAAACGGTGGCTGCCCCATCCCTGGAGGTGTTCAAGGCCAGTTTGGTTGGGGCTTTGAGCGCTCTGATTCAGTGGGAGGTGTCTGTGTCCATGGCAGGGGGCTTGGAACTTGGATGGGCTTTAAGGTCCAACCCAAACTGTTCTGTGATTCTAGAATGTAATATTTGGTCCTTGGAGTGAGGATAAAATGCCTTTCCTGAGGGGAGACTGCTGGTGAGCCTGGTTTCCCTTCTGTGTTTTGGAATAGCAGGGAAGCAGGAGCAGTCAGTGGGAGAGCGCGTCACGTTTGAGTCGCTCTTCCTCGTGGAACAAGCATAGGCAACGGTGCGTTGTGTGCTGTTGGTGGAGCCTGGCAGCTCTGTGAGACCTTGCCTCACTTTTCCATATTTTTCTGCCTGTTTAGAGCTGGAATGACCAGGACCACCGTGCCTTTGTGCTGAGCCACCTCTCGGATATGTTGGAGCTGCTATTGGAGCCAGAGCAGCTGAGTGCCTCCTTCCATCCCACCCACAGTAGCTTGGTGTCCTATGAAGCCGTCTGTGCTCTCAGCTTCCTTATCGAAGGGACCGTGAGCAAATCCAGGACGGTCCGTCCCCTGCACGAGCTCGCCGTCCACGGCCAGAATGGCTACTCCAAGGTCTCCAAAGCCTTCTCTTTCCCCAAGCTGGAGAGCTGGCTGCGGGCTTGCCTGACGACAAACCCTTTTGGAATGACTGCCTGCCTCAAGTCTGGGAAGAAACTTGCATGGGCACAGCAAGGTAGCCACTGGCTTTGCAGAAATGACTTTTCTGTTGTGGTTCCTCTTGCTGACCAGGGGTGTGGCAGTGGGTGGGGGCCTGCCTGCTTTGGCCTGGGACCATGGAAATGATCTGAGGACTGGAGCACCTCAATATGAGGACAGGCTGGGAGAGGTGCACATGTTCAGCCTGGAGAGGAGAAGGCTCTGGGGAGACCTTAGAGCAGCCTCCCAGTGCTGAAAGGGGCTGCAGGAAATAGAATCATCCAACCTGGCCTTGAACACCTCCAGGGATGGGGCAGCCACCACTTCTGTGGGCAACCAGGGCCAGAACCTCCCCACCCTCACAGGAATACATTTCTTCCTAAGATCTCATCTCCCCTCTTTCAGCTGGAAACCGGTGGGCACAGCTGGTGCGTGAAGTGTTTGCAGCTTGGTGGTTCCGGCCTTGAAGTTTTGGGCTGATTATTTTCTCGAGGGATTGCTGGGTGATGTGGGCAGTGAACTGTTGTGTTTGTGTCTCTGCAGGAATCACCTGTAGTCTTGTGCTTTTAATTTTTTTTTCATTTTGTTTAACTTGATTTGGCAGTTGAAGGAACAACCAGGAGAGCAAAGATTGCCTGCAGCACTCGTGTGGTGCCTGAGGTGTCCCCCATGGTGATCATGAGCCAGGTGTACAAACAGACACTGGCCAAGAGCTCAGACACCCTGGTAGGAGCTCATGTAAGAATTCATCGCTGCAACGAGTCCTTCATTTACCTCCTATCTCCCCTCCGGTGAGTTTTTATTCTGAAACAGAGTTAGATGTCTCCAGCAAGTTTGTTCAAGCATTAAGTTCTCATTAGATGGACTGAGCAGGGGAAAAAATCCTGGTTTCATTCATTCCTGCTCACTGTGTCCATGCTCTCTTTTTCTTCCACAGGTCCGTGACCATTGAGAAGTGCCAGAATAGCACTTTTGTCCTCGGCCCAGTGCAGGCCTCTGTTCACATCCACAGCTGTGACAACATCAAGGTTATCGTGATTTGCCACCGTTTGTGCCTTTCTTCCACCACCGGCTGTACTTTTTACATCCTCACACCTACCCAGCCTCTCATCCTCTCGGGGAACCAAGCAGTCAGCTTTGCCCCTTTCCACACCCATTATCCTATGCTGGAGGACCACATGGCTCAGGTGGGCTTGGCCACTCTGCCAAACTACTGGGACAGCCCCATGCTGGTGTGCAAGGAGAGTGAGGACACCAGTGTCTTCCGCCTCTTGCCGCCCTCGGACTTCTACACCTTCGTGATTCCTTTTGAGATGGAAGGAGACACCACGGAGACACCGGGTGGGCTTCCCCACGCCTATCAGAAGGCACTGAGCCAGCGAGAGGAGAAGGTACAGAGCTGGCAGAGAGCAGTGAAAGAGGCAAGCCTGACCAAGTGAGTCTCAGCTCAGCCCTGCAAACAGGAGATTTGTTTGAGGGGTTGCAGCAGCAATGCTTTAGCCATGGGCTGGTTTACATGAGCTGTGTCACACGTACTGGTTCTAGACTGTCTGTAATTAGCAATCTTGGGTTCATAGAATCACAGATCAGTTTGGGTCAGAAAGGACCTTAAAGCCCATTCAGTTCTACCCCCCGGGACATCTCCCACTGGGTCAGGTTGCTCAAAGCCCCGTCCAGCCTGGCCTTGAACACCTCCAGGGATGGGGCAGCCATGACTTTCCTGGGCAACCTGTGCCAGTGTCTCACCACCCACCATTTGATTTGTTTGATTTTTCGTTGGGTTGGAGGAGTTCCCTTTGCTCCCCCTGTTCCTTCCTGAAATCCAGTTGAGCGTGGAGGAGCCTGCAGTAGGAAAGAGCTCTGGACTGGGAGGGAGGAAGGCTTCTGGGGCACGGTTTTGCTGTGGATGGAGGGTGACTGAGCCTTAGTGGTGGTGATAGAAGTGTAAAATCCTTCAAAACTCTGTCCTTGAGTCCTGAAGGGCAGGAGAGAGGAAAGTTGTAACTTGGGCCCTTGTGCTAGAGTCATCTGTCATGTCCATCAGTCTCATCTATGGTGCTTCTTCCTGATGCAGCCATTGGCCTGCCTGGGCTGCTACTTCTCAAAATCTCACTGTTAAAGAAATATGAGGTAATATGTATGGTGTGCTTAGATCTAACACCCTCTGCAGCAGTCACAGCAGGCCAGAGCTTGCTACTGGAGAGGCTTTTTCATAGAAGGGGGAGAGCTTGGCCAAGTTTAGGAGCTTGCTTGGAAGAAACCAGGCAGCTGGCAGTGTCTCTGTCCCCAGCAGGCAGAGAAACAACCAGGGAGACAAGGAGGAAGCTTAGAGCAAATGGGATATCAGACTTGTAGGAAGAAAAACGCTGCTGTGCTTGAATGGGGAAGGTGAAAGAAAAGGTTAGAAATGAGAAGACTTTTTTTGAGAAGTTGAAATTGTCTGAATGAGGAAAGTGGGGCAATAAAATAATGTAAATTCAGCCAGGCTGAAAGTAAAAACCCATAAGACAGGGCCATTTCGACAGCTTGAGGAACATCTCACCAAAGCATAAAATCCTGTTTATTCATTTCCCGAGCATATCGGACAGAAAGGCTTCCAGGGTCAGAGGCAGATCAGGGTATATAAAAAGCATTTGGAGGAGATAAAACCCTGAGAAAAGAGAGAAGCAACTGCCTTTGTGTTCAGGTTGGCTGGGGAGGAATTTAGGTTACTTTCTGTCCTAGAACCCTGCTTTCCGGAGAATGTCTCACATGGGAGCGACAGTACAAAGCATCTTTAACTTGAACAAATGGACTCGGTACACCCAGCCTGTCTGAAGCTGATTGGTGTGCAAATGAATATCATAAAATCATTGTAGAATGGTTTGGGTTGGAAGGGACCTGAAAACCCATCCAGTTCCAACACCCTGCCATAGGCAAGGACACCTCCCACTGGATCAGGGGGCTCAAAGCCCCATCCAACCTGGCCTTGAACACCTCCAGGGATGGAGCAGCCACCGCTTCTCTGGGCAACCTGTGCCAGGGCCTCCCCACCTTCACATGAAGGATTTCTTCCTATTGTCTAATCTAAGTCTTCCCCCTTCCAATTTAAAGCCATTCCCCTTGTCCTGTCACTCCGTGCCCTTCTAAAAAGTCCCCCTCCCAGCTCTCTTGTACTTTCAGTACTGGGAGGCTGCTCTAAGGTCTCAGAGCCTTCTCTTCTCCAGGCTGAACAACCCCAACTCTCTCAGCTTGGCCTCATAGCAGAGATGCTGCAGCCCTTGGATCATCTCCGTGGCCTCCTCCGGAACCACTACAACAGATCCACGTCCTCCCTATGCTGAGGACTCACGCAGTAAATAAATGGGGCCTTAACATACTTCCCTGATGATCTTCTGGTTTCAGGGATCAGAGAAAAAGGTTCCAGATGCTGGTGGAAAACAAGTTCTACGAATGGCTCGTTCAGACAGGGAACCGTCAGCAGCTGGATAGCCTTGTCCCTCCCACAGTTGGTTCTGAGCAGGCAGCAGGATAGTGCTGGGTTCCTGTGCAGCAGAAGGCAAGGAAAGGTGAGTAGAGGGCATCTTTCTTTTGATTTTTCTCTTTCTGGAGGAATTGTATTTGCGTGCACAGCCTTGGCCAAAGGCAGAAGAGGAGGAAACTGTTCAGTGGAATCTCTCTGAAGTGCCTCGTATTTGGTTTCAGTTCTTGTTTTGCAATCAAAAGCTCTTTCCAATTTGAATCTGTTCCGTGTGTGCTGAGCACCTCCCTTGTTCCCTGCAAGTGTTCTGTTTCGCTTGTCTAGGATATGCAAAATCCAGGATGCCTCACTTATGTAGGTTTTTTATACACTGGTGGAGTTCACAGTCCCGAGGAACAGGTCAGGTGAAGAGTAAAGTCAGGACACTGAATTTTAGGAAAGCAAGCTTTCAGCTCTTCAAAGTGTAAGTCAGAAGGACCCTCTGGAGACTGCCCTCGGGGACAAGGGAGCAGAGCAGAGCTGGCAGATCTTTAATGATACTTTCCATAGAGTGCAAGAGCTCTTCATCTCTGGATGCAGGAAAAGGAAAGGGAGGCAAGACACAGGCCTGGCTGAGTCGAGACCTAGTGGTCAAATGAAAGGGCAAGAGGGAAACACATGGGCAGTGGAAATGGGGTAGTGTTAGGTTTATGGTTGGACTCGATCTTAAAGGTCTTTTCCAATCTAAATGATTTTGTGACATCTCTCTGTCTGGAAAGGCAAATAGGCACATTGTACATAATTGGATGTAAAAGGTAAATTTGAACAGCTGCTCTGCCAGGAGTATTAATGACTGTGCTTACCTGCTTGCTTTTTGCTTAAGAGAATCAATTGAAGCTTTGAATAGTCCTTGCTCTGTAGTGTCTTCCTCTTCCCGAGCAGAAGTGGTTTAGGAGCTGGAGACAAGCCCTTATTGTGCCTTTCTGCTGTTGCCTGTTTCAAATTGTTAGAAAGTTTGGGGGTTTTTTTCCCTTTAGTCTTTGAATTGCTTTTTCTTTGCTGTTGGGACTAAAAGTTGTTCCTCTGGTTTTGCTACAGGGTTCAGGGAACAGGCAGCAGTCATTCAGACTCCACGGCCATCCTGACTGAACACATTGGATATGGATCTGAAACAGCCTCCACATGGGTTGGACTCTGCATTAGGATTTCTGATGGCTGCCACTTTCCCTGGAATGTCCTGTAATGATTCTGCTGCTGGCTGAGAAGGAGAGTGTGGCTGGGGGGTGGGTGATGAACAAATGTGCCTCCTTACAGGTCGTTAGTGGACAGGCTGTTGTTGTGGCCATCGTCCCTGGTGTCCATGTAGCCAAGCAGAGCTGGATGCAGGGCCCTGGCTGTTGTGGGCCTTCAGGATACAAGCCAGCTGCAGGGTTTTTATAGATGTGAGAAGGAAATGTTGTGATTTTTTTTTAAATGAATGAAATTCAGTGGATTTTTTTATATGAAGATGGCACTTAAGCAATGTGATTTTATGGAATTCGCTTTCTTAGACGTTTGCATTGTTTTGACAAATGTCAATAAATCAGAGTTCTTGGATAAGCCTGGCATGTGTTCTAGGGAAGGAGTTTTACCTATGTGGTGGGTGTAAACATCTTTACTGCTTAATGAAACGTGAACCCAATGGCTGAAAGAAAAGTGCTGATTTCTTAATAGCCATGGAATTTTAAGGTCCTGCAGCACAGCAGTAGAACACAAATTTTCCTACCTTTCATAGAATCACAGAATCATCTCATCCTGTGCCAGGGCCTCCCCACCCTCACAGGAAAACATTTCTGCCTAAGATCTCATTTCATTCTCCCATCTTTCAGTTTAAAACCTTTCACCCTCCTTTTATCCCTGAGCTCCCTGATCAAGAGCCCCTCCCCAGGTTTCCTGAAGTTCCTTTCAGTACCGTGAGGCTGCTCTAAGGTCTCCCCACAGCCTTCTCCAGGCTGAACACCCCCAACTCTCCCAGCCTGTCCTCATACAGGAGGTGCTCCAGCCCTTGGATCATCTCTGTGGCCTCTCTCGCATTCATTCCAACAGCTCCATGTCTTTGTTGTGCTGAGGACTCCAAAACTGGACGCAGGGCTTCAGGTGGAGTCTCACAGGAGTGGAACAGAGGGGCAAAATGCCCTCCCTGGCCCTGCTGGTCCCACTGCTTTGGGTGCAGTCTGGAGTATGGTTGGCTTCCTGGGCTGTGAGTGCACATTGCACAATCCAGGTGCCTTCTCTGCTTTCTAGCAAGAAGCTGTAAGCAACAGCAAGAGACAGTTCAAGACACCTGAAATGGGATGAGGATGTGCTGCTGTGTGTGTGTGTCCATCTGCAGTTGTATCTCACTGCATTTAGCCGGGCTGTGGCAGCACACACAGGGTGTCTCACAGAGCTGCTGCTGCCAGACTGCTTGTTCTGAGAGATTTGAAAGAGGCTCTGTGTGCTATGGGCACGGCCGTGCCAGACTCGTTTCCCTTTGTCTCGCTAAGCCTTTGGGCCAGCACAGTGAAAAGCTGCAGAGGTTTTTCATCGTGCCCTGGTGTGGCTGTGTGCAGCCCTGTGATCCTCGCTGTTTCAGCGTGGGGCTGAAAGAAGGACTTTTGCTCTGAGTGCAGAGAGCAATGTATAAGTTTAGAGTTGGATTTGTGACACTGGTGGATTTTGCCAGAATTTTGGGCACATTCTTTACTATTTCTTTTGTTCTATGTAATTGACTATTTCCAGGGAGACCTTAGAGCAGCCTCCCAGTACTGAAAGGGGCTCCAGGAAAGCTGGGGAGGGGCTCTTGATCAGGAATTGCAGAGATAGGGTGAGGGGGAAAGGTTTTCAGCTGAAAGAGGGGAGATTGAGATGAGATCTTAGGAAGAAATGTTTTCCTATGAGTGTGGGGAGGCCCTGGCACAGGTTGCCCAGAGAAGTGGTGGCTGCTCCATCCCTGGAGATGTTGAAGGCCAGGTTGGATGGGGTTTTGAGCGCCCTGATCCAGAGGGAGTTGTCCCTGCCCATGACAGGGGGTTGGAACTAAATGGGCTTTAAGGTCCCTTCCAACCCAAACCATTCTGTGATTCTATGAATTCGCTCACTTTAGGGGGGTGCAGCCAGACATCATTCTTCTACATCGTGCACTGGTTGGCTCCAAGCTCAGCCCGAGGGTGTGCTATAAAAATCCACAGCCACTTTGCCATGCAGGTGTTTCCATTCTGGGCTTTGGAAGCAGATCCTCTGCACAGAGGCTGTTCCTCACAAGCCCATGGTGTCTGCCCTGAGCGTGTTTTTACCGTTTCCTAGTTACATCCTTCCCTGCATGGGAATGTTCTCTGACAAATATTGGGTCTCTTCTTTACAAATGATGAGGATGTTGTTGTTTGTTGCTTGTTTAACAAGCTTGGAAGGGAGAGAGCAGCCAAAATGCCCCCCGTCCTGCGGGACTTGGCAGGAGATGCGTGTTTTGAGTATGTTTGGCAGAGTTTTGGTGTTCTGACTCAGCAAATGGTAACAAAGGGAGGATGGCGAAGCCGTCCTTTATTCCATAATCCTGTTTGCTTTTCTGGAAACGGGCTATAGCCTCAGAATCACTGACTCAATTTTTGGATCCCGTTCTCATGACAAAGCGGCTGTCTGGTTTAAAACAAGCCCATTATAAAAAGGGTGCCTCGCATTCTGGCTGTTTGTAACAGCTTCTGACGTTCCTCCAGCACTGGGGAGCTTGGCTGGAACGGAAAATGTCCAGAGCTGGAGCCAAGGTAAGTTTATTTGCAGCCTGTACGCGATTGTGGCTTCAAGTACAGCAATAACCAGGGGTAAGTTGTGGAGAACCTTTGATTTCTTTGTTCTGCTGACAGCTTTCCCCTGTGTTGGCAAGAGGGGAGGCTTGCAATCCCTCCTGGATTGGAGGGAAGCTGGAGCTGAGCCCTCCCTAGTCTTTTCCCAGATCTTGGCTGTTACCTCTAGGTGTGGCTCTGTGAGAGGATGGAGTCAAACACAGCGAATAGTGAGGGGAAGTTTTAAAATGCACCTGGACCCCATGCCTTGGAAATTGACGGTGGAGGCTGCTGTGCCAGCAACAAATGTGAAGAGATGTGTTTGTGGAGCGGAGTCTCATGGAAGGTTTGAGGACCTGAGATCCAACTCCAGTGGCAGCTGCCACATTCTCCCTTCCGTGGAGCCAAGGAGCTGTGACGGAAAGATGCCCACATGATGACAGCGCTGAAGGCAATAGTATTCCCCCAGGGATGTGACCTGGCATTGTGACTTGGAATCAGCAGGGGTGAATTTAAGCTGGAGAAGGAGGTAGACCAGGAAGCTCAGCTTCAGCGAGTGAGGTGCATCAGGTGGTGATCCAGCTCTAATGCTGGGATCTTAGGTATTAGGAAGAAATGTTTTCCTGTGAGGGTTGGGAGGCCCTAGCACAGGTTGCCTGGAGAAGTGGTGGCTGCCCCATCCCTGGAAGTGTTCAAGGCCAGGTTGGATGGAGCTTTGAGCACCCTGATCCAGTGGGAGGTGTCCCTGCCCATGGCAGGAGGGTTGGAACTGAA
Source organism: Dromococcyx pavoninus (assembly GCA_033558185.1). Lineage (NCBI taxonomy): Eukaryota > Metazoa > Chordata > Aves > Cuculiformes > Neomorphidae > Dromococcyx > Dromococcyx pavoninus. The sequence continues at coordinate 171,212 of JAUMJL010001212.1, read as the reverse complement.
TGGGCTTTGAGGTCCCTTCCAACCCAAATCATTCTATGATTCCATGATTTTTAACAGCAGTGATGTTCGATCAATAGCAGTGGCCAAAGCACCACAGGTGAAGCACAACCATATCAGAGCAAAAGATGGTTGTGTGTGTAATACTCAAGCTATGGAAAAACTATGGGAAAAGTGGATTGCAGAGTTCTGCATGTTAGGTGTTTAATCAGCACGTTAGGTGTTTAAATTGTTGTGGCTAGAAGAATTCTCTCTGGAGCGTGTGGGGGAGTTGGCTGAGGCAATTGCAGATTCTACCAAATTACCTGGCAGCATGGATGGAGCTGATGCTGTGCTGGAACGCTGGAAGAAGTGAAATGCTCTTGTGAGTGTGCACGGCATTGGGTCAATGAACTCTCACATCAGTTCCTTCAAGATAAGGCTCTTGGAGACAATGGAGTAAGTAATCAGAGTCCTGTCAAGGAGGAAGATGGGCTGGTGGTTGGGTGCAACTGACAGGGATCTGCCGAGACCCTGGTCATTTTTGACATAGTTTGGCACCACAGTATAACTGAGCAAGGGACACAGTCACAACAGATGTGGCGGTCCAGGGACCCTTATTGCAAAGAGGAGCTCTTGGTGAATAACTGTCATCTGGAAGGATTTAAAACCAGGGCTGTGCAAAGCTGTGGTCTAGGTCTAGGGCTTGGCAGCCTTTCTGTAAAGGCTTTTTGAAGAAAGCATGTGTTGCCTCTCTAGGTCTGGCTGGGTTGGTGCTACCTCGGCAAGGGGGAATGGGATTTGCTCTCTGGCTCTTGAGATCCTTTTGAAACCGGTTGTGATCAGGTAGAGAAAACATGTCCCTAAGCAAAGTGCTTTGCAGTCAGCTGCCTTGTTGTAGAAGGAAGTGTGGTGATGGGTCAGCAATTTGTCAGCTGTATCGCAGATTGAAACAACCAAAGGAGATGAAGCCAACTGCAAATGCAATCTTCACATGTCCCAAGAGCTGTGCTGTCCACTGTGGGGCACTTCTTTAGTTTTCTTGGCACTGGTAAAGCTGACGTGATGTCCAGCTTTTGGCATTGAATTTTGAGGAAGCAATCTGTGGACCATTAGAGTGGGAAGCAGGAGAACGATTGCAGGGCTAGAAGACATGATCCAGGAGGAAAGAGACCTCACCACCCCTGTATCAGTAAAGGTCAAACTTCAAGCACTTGCTAAGCAACATAATTGAAACTCTTCTCAGTACGGACTGTTGACTCCTTATGGCTCCCTTGGCCATAATTCAGTAACTACTGATCTAGAGAAGGTGGGAGGGAAATGTTTTAATGATGTTTTGCTGCAGAGAGGACAGGGACTTCACCGAGGCAGCTTTGGGTTGGATTGGGACAGATCTAGGTGCTGGGAAAAGTTGGTGGCAGCTGGAGGCTCTGGGGCCAGGCTGGTGAGTTGGCTGCCAGGGTTAGTGGGGATGCGCGTGATTCTGCTCAGCGGTTGGGCTTGGTGGCTTCTTGACATCTGGAAGGCTCTGTTTTCAGATATTTTGGGCTAGAATATGGATACAGGCATGTGCACGAGCTGGGGTGATGAACTTCCCTGCTTTCCTTCCTCTGCTTGTGTTCCAGGTCACCTTCTATGAAGACAAGAATTTCCTAGGCCGCTGCTACGAGTGTGACAGCGACTGCCCTGATTTTCACACCTACCTGAGTCGCTGCAACTCCATCCGGGTGGATGGGGGCACCTGGGTGGCCTATGAGAGGCCGAACTTTGCTGGGAACATGTATGTTCTGACACACGGGGAGTATCCTGACTACCACCACTGGATGGGCCTCAACGACCGCCTCGGCTCCTGCAAAGCCGTCCAGATAGTAAGCGTGACCTCTTCCCAAGGGGCATTTTAACTTCCACACCGATCATTAAAGGCTTTCAGCATGCCTGTGGGTGGCTCCCATCTTCCTGGGGACCTGCAGGAGCTCCTTTGGAGAGGATGGCTCTAGGGAGTTTGCTCCCACAGCCCTGCTGCGGGAATGACAAGGTGTTTGGTGAGTGGAGAAGAGGGAATCGCAGGAAGATGTGCCAGGAGAAGGTTAGTTTGGACATTAAGAGAAAGGTCTTCACCCAGAGGGTGGTGGAGCACTGGAACAGCTCCCCAGGGAAGCAGTCATGGCACTAAGAGTCTCAGTGTTCAGGAAACATTTAGACAATGCCCTCAGACACAAGGTGTGAATGTTGGGGTTGTCCTGAGCAGGGACAGGAGTTGAGCTTGATGATCCCTGTGGGTCCCTTCCAGCTCAGGACATTCCATGACTCTATGAAAAGCAGCTCTCTCTGACTGCTTCACAGGTGAGTTTCTGTAGGAACAGCAGTGCTCCTTCAGGGACTTCTGTGTCCAGGCAGGTCTCTCCAAGGTTTGCCTCTCACCTGATGACTGTTCTGGCTCTGATGGGTATCTCCCATCCTGACCACTGGGGAAATGCTCTGGCAGCACCTGCCTTCCCACCAGCAGCAATGAGATGAACAGTGACAGTGAGCAGTGTTTACATCTCATGGAGGTGCTGGAGGGGGAAGAAACAGAAGGAATGACACTTTTGGGAAGGCTGTTGGAAGAAGCACCCTTCAGCTGGCAGGGGTGGGAGTGTGAGTGTTTGAGATGCTGAGAGCTGCTGCTGTGTCTTTGATCTGTGCATCATGGAGTGGAGCAGCACAGCCACGGTTCCCTGTTGTGTGGAGGAGGTCTCACAGCTGAGAAAGGATTTTGCTTTCCTTTCTGGGGTCTAACGCCCCTTTGAGCCTGTTCTGGGTTTAGGCTAGGTCTAAATCCCTTCATGCAGGGCAGGGGGAGTCTCCAGCCAGTTCAGAGCACTGATGCAGTGTAAGGGACGGAGCCAAAGCGCACAGGAGATGTCACAGCAACATAGCTTCCTCCAGTAGGACAGAATACAGGGCCTTGTCCTGTTCTTGGCTTCCCTGATCCAGTGGGAGGTGTCCCTGCCCACGGCAGGGGTGTTGGAACTTGGATTAGCTTTAAGGTCCTTTCCAACCCAAACCATTCTGATTCCCCTCCTGCACCTGGGGCTTGCAGGCATTGAGTCAGAGCACCCTGGAGAAGCAACAGTGTCAGTTGATGAACCTGACAGACCACCCGAGGCTCGGCTGGGGCTGGGGGAGGTGGGGGAAAGTGGTGTCCAGGCAGCTGCAGATTAGAACTGCCACGGTGCCTTCAGGCAACGCAGCGCTTCAAATCACAGTGGAAAATACCCCCACTGTGTTCTCTCGGGATGCAGCCCAGCTGGGGTCACCAGCTCATTAAACTCCTCGTCGCCTGGAGGAAGGTGGAGCGAGGGGGTCTGTCTCTCCTGGTGCTGAGGCGGAGCAACTGAGGGGTTCAAACCAGCAGTGAGATGGGCAGAATGCCTGGGTGGAGAGCCCAGCCCTTGCTGACGTGGCCTCATCCCTTCCTCTACGAAACTGGGGCTGCGGTGGGGGTTTGAGCTCTGGCTCAGTGCTTTTATGCCCTCTGCAACGTGATGCTTGGTCAAGAGTAACCCCGGCTGCCTCCCCACTGTGCTTTAGGGGCTGCCCTGAACCCTTCAGGGGAACAGAGTTGGGGAAGGGGCTGGAGCCCAGGGGTTCTGGGAGCACCTGAGTGACCTTGGGCTGTTTAACCTGGAGAAGAGGAAACCTCATCGCTCCCTGCAGCTCCTCGAAAGGAGTTTGTGGTGAGGCGGGTGCTGGGCTCCTTTCCCAAGTAACAAGTGATGGGATGAGAGAAAATGGCCTCAAGTTGCACTAGGGGAGGTTTAGATTGGATATTGGGAAAAATTCCTTTCCTGACAGAGTGAAGCCCTGGCAGAGGCTGCCCAGGGCAGTGGGGGAATCTGTCCCTGCAGGGGTTAAAAAACCCTATAGAGGTGGCACTTTGGTACACGGTTTAGCAGGCATGGTTGGACTGGATGAGCTGAGAGGTCTTTTCCAACCTTAATGATTCCATGATTTTATTTCTCTTTTTTTTTCTAGCCAAGTGGAGGCCGGGGCCACATCCAGATATTTGAGAAAGGAGATTTTGGTGGGAAGATGTTTGAAGCCACCGAAGATTGCCCTTCCATCATGGAGGAGTGGCACATGCGCGAGGTCCACGCCTGCAGAGTCCTGGAGGGCGTCTGGGTTTTCTATGAGCATCCCAACTACCGGGGCAGGCAGTACCTGCTGCCCAAGGGCGAGTACCGCAAACCTGTGGAGTGGGGAGCGGCGAGCCCCGCTGTCCAGTCCTTCCGCAACATCACCGAGTGAGGCAGCCCCGGGACAGGGATGCCAGAGGCCATCAATAAAGCAACTGAGTAGCTCAGCTCCACCTGTCCTGCTTATTCCCAGGGTCTGTGTGTGAGTGATCCCACCCTGGTGGAGCTGGAGAGGAGCTGAGCCTCCTCCAAGCAAAACACCCTTTGCCAGTCCCCATTGCCTCCATCTCTGGTGTCACCTCATGCCTCCAGGTTGGCCCCTACCTCCTCTCTTCCATCCCACTGCTCCCCTCCAGGGAAAAGCCATCCTGATGCTGGAGCTTGTGCTCCAGCATTTGGCCAGTGGAGCAGTCCCATCCCCAGGACTCCAGTTTTTGGTGCTGGTTGTCACAACTCTGTGGAGTCATAGAATCATAGAATTGCTTGGTTGGAAAAGACCTTTGAAATCATCAGGTCCAATCATACCTGTCCTAAACCAGATACCTGAGCACCTCATCTACCCATCTTTTAAACCCCTCCAGGATTGGTGACTCCCCACTTGCTGCATTGCTGCTTTATGGTGATTTGGGAGAAGGGGCTGGGGAGAAGGGATGAGGTTTGCGTCCATGCCAAGTGCTCCAAGACCCCACGGGGACCCAGGGCAGGCAGCAACCATTCTGTGTCCTTCTCATGCCACATGGGCCAATGGGACCAGGGGTCAACATGAAGGTGAGAGGCAGGGGTCCCAGCTCAGGCAGGAAACATCCCGTGGGAGGATGCAGGGGACCCTGGCAGCCTGTGTGTCAGGTCCAGATGCCCCTTGTAGGTGTGACAAGGGCTCTGACTGCTTAAAATGGGGCTATGCAGCGCATTGAGCTGGGCAGCTGGACGGGGGACAGGAGGCTGGATGTGGATAGAGGCTGGGGGAGACCTTGAAGCAGCTTTCCAGTACTGAAAGGGACTACAGGAAAGCTGGGGAGGGACTTTCTACCAGGGCGTGTAGTGATGGGACGAGGGGGAACGGCTTTAAATTGGAAGGGGAAAGATTTAGGTTAGACATTAGGAAGAAATTCTTCACGATGAGGGTGAGGAGGCCCTAGCACAGGTTGCCCAGGGAAGCTGTGGCTGCCCCATCCCTGGAGGTGTTCAAGGCCAGGTTGGATGGGGCTTTGAGCAACCTGATCGAGTGGGAGATGTCCCTGTCCATGGCAGGGGGTTGGAACTGGATGGGCTTCGAGGTCCTTTTCAGCCCAACACATTCCATGATTCTATGATTCTGTGGATGCTTCTGAGAGCTGCCTGGGGGTGGGAAGCTGCTGCCATTGAAGAGCAGAAAGAGATCTGTGGGCATCTGTGATGTGCAGGGAGCAGAGGAGGCTCCCCAGGACCTCCCAGCTGGCCACCAGCTGGAGCACCCCGTTTTGCCCGGTGCCGCTAGAGGTCAGGCAGGGCCTGTGCCATGGCCAAGCGGGGATGACGGATGTCTGCAGCGCAGGGCACTCTCCTTGCAGGCACCCCAGGGCCCCACAGCCTGTTTGCATTTGGAACCAAGGGGCCTGGGCTAATAACAGTGGATGTAGGAGCAGGGCCCTTCCAGCCATGCTCGGCGGTCTCTCCCCGGTTGATGTATGAGGTTATTATGGAGCAGGGAGGCAGGGGATGTGACGCTTGTCAAGCTGCGGCGCCGCTTGGGAACCAGAGTGGGAAAAGGGCAGCTCCAGCCCTGTGGGTTTCCCCTGGCCCTCAAGGGTTTCCTTCCTCCTCCTCCTGCTGTGACCCTGCTGTTCAACCTGCCCTGGTCCAACCCCTTGCTGCAAAGGGTGCTGCATCTCCTTGACCCACCCCTGTTCCCTTTTGCCTCTCTTCCCCATCCTGGGTAGTAGGATGCAGGATGCAGATGATTATGGATGTGTCTCATTGCAGTTTTGCCCAAAATATTTTTCCAGGACCAACGAGATCTGCCAGCACCCAACTCCAGCCCCCCTTTTCTCCTGGCTCCTGGCAAAGCTCTCCAAGCATCTCGGAGGGCTGCCAGCTTCTGCCTGCGCAAGGTACCAGCTTGAGCACCACCTGACCACTGCTTTTCTCACGGAGAGTCTGTTGCCATCCTGTTTCTGAAGGAAAATCTCCTGCAGGCAGGTGTACTCTGGCCAGTGCATTTCCAATCATCTCCCACCCTGATTTTAGAATCATAGAATCATGGAATGGTTTGAGTTGGAAGGAATGTTAAAGCCTATCCAGTTGAACACCCTGCCATGGACAGGGACACCTCCCACTGGATCAGGATGTTCAAAACCCCATCCAACCTGGCCTTGAACACCTTCAGGGAGGAAGCAGCCACCACGTCTCTGGGCAACCTGTGCCAGGGCCTCTCCACCCTCATTGTGAAGAATTTCTTCCTAATGTCTAATCTAAATCTTCCTCCTTGCAATTTAAAACCATTTCCCCTCATCCTGTCTCTACACTCCCTGATCAAGAGCCCCTCCCCAGCTTTTCCGGAGTCCCTTTCAGCACTGGGAGGCTGCTCTAAGATCTCCCCAGAGCCTTCTCTTCAACAGCTGAACAAGCCCAACTCTCTCAGCCTGTCCTCATACCAGAGCTGCTCCAGCCCTCAGATCATCTCCATGGCCTTCTCTGGGCTCGCTCCAACCTGATCCATGCCCATCCTGTTCTGGGGCAGCCATGGCTTCTCTGGGCAACCTGTGCCACTGCCTCACCACTCTCACAGGAAAACATTTCTTCCTTATTCTTCATCAAAATCTCCCCTCTTCCATCTTAAGGGAATTAAAATATTTTGTGGAATGTCTGCCTGGGCAGGGTGCTTCCCGACTCCACGTACCATGTGGTAGGATCTGTCCCTTCCCACGCTGGATGTTGGACCTGTACAGGCTCCAGCCCTGTGGCTCCTGCCATTTGTCCCTGCCCAGATAATCAGAAGAACCAGACCTGGTTTTGGTTTGCCCTTTCTGTAACATTTCCTCCCTGTGTCCTTCCATTACATCACCCACTGTGAAAATGCAATTATCCCAACTCTTTCCCCTCCTCCTCCTCCTGCCCTTGGGTGAGTTTTACACCGTGCCCCAAACGCTGGCAACCAATGCAAATAACAATAAAATATGCAAGTCGGGTGGGGTTTTTTTCCCCCATTATTTTTTATTTTATTATTATTCCAGATGACTTTTTCCATCGGGGGCTCCCTCGTTGCAGCTGGAGATGAGCGGCGGTGAGTGCGAGCGGGGAGCGCAGGCGATGCGAACCCAGCACGCTGATGCCATTTTTTGCTTGACAGCTAATTTCCATGTCTCGATACCAGGGGGGCTGCTCTGGTAATTGGCATGCAGATTGTGTCTGGTGGGCCTGCTCGACACGAGCAAAGACTCTGCTCATTAGAATAAGCCAACCCTGGGCTGACGGATGGGGCGTAAGGAGGTCACGGCGAGGGAGAAGATCCAGATGCCTGTGCTCGCCCTCCGCTGGAATTTCACACCGTGTGCCCTCCCCCCACCTTGACTTTCTTTATCCAGCGAACTCTAATCTATCATATTTCATTGAGACAAATCCTGCTCCATTTCTCTCTCTTTCCTTTTTCCCTTTAAGGGAAATATGATGGAACCTGCTCCTGGATTTAATGAGAATATGGTGCGGCATCGCAGGAATTAAAGCGGTGCCATGCTTCGTTAGCAGCTGGGGATCGCACAGAGCTGGCCCAGATGTTAATTACACTTTGGGAATTAATTGGTATAAGGCATTCCTCTCTTCCATCATCTGTAATCCAGTGGGTGTGTAAGGATTTCTGGAAGCCGAGACGGCTGGGTGGGTGCCTGCCTCCCCTCCTCTGCCTGTCCCCAACCGAGGGGCACAGGTTGGCTTTGGAACTTGACTCCACCTTCACATCCATCCCCTCAGTGCCCACATCCCCCCTGCTGGTTTTCCCCTTTTTCCTCCACATGCCATTCTTCTCCAAACTTTCTCTCCAGCTGCTCAAGAGAGGCAGCTAAAGGTGGGACTGGGGAACAGTGGGAGGTGGCATCACTTTGAAGGAGGAAAGATCATCCTCCTTGGAGCTGGCCATCCCCAGGGGATCCCAGGACAAGGGCTGGCAGGGTGGTAGCTTCCCTTTCTCTTGCTCCCTGATCCATCCTTGCTTCCCATCCCTTCTTTTTGCTTCTGGGTGCAGCCCCATGGGCTGCCTCAACCTGCCCCTGCAGCACCTCTCTGCTGCTGACCCCCCCACTTCTCAAGGGTACATGGTCTCTAGTTTCTTCCCTCCCCTTTTCCGCCTTGGATTCGACCTGATGAAATGCAAAAGCTGCTAAAACCTGGGCGAGGGGTGGTGCTTTTTTTTTTGCCAGAGGACAGGAATGACATGCTTGGAAATTAAGAATATGCCTCTGAATGCTGCCAATTTGTTCGTTTTCTGAGCTGGCTGGTGGCAGCTCAGCGTGGGGCACAGTTATCTCTGCGACAGAGCATCACATCTCTTCTTTCTGCCTGGGCTCAGAGAGATTGCAGCACGGTCCTGGTGGGCCACTCACGCTTGGCTTCCCCCCCACAACTGCTCCCAGGCCCTGGTGGTGCAACTTGATGGCACTGCAGCCACAGCAGGGTCTTGGCTGGAGCTGGTGGGACAAGATGATCCCATGCTCTGTGTTTGCCCTCCTTTTCCAGGTTTTCAGCAGTGATGCTCCCAGGTTGCTGCAGAAAACTTCCTTGCTGTTCATAGGGGACAAAGCCTGAGCTTTTGTGCTGCCCACAGCGTCCTCAGTGTTTTGTGGGTGTTCTCTAGGCGTTGCTGATGCTCTTCAGTCTCGAGGCATCAGCCAACTAGATGCAGACCCCTTTCCCCCACCAGCAAAGTCATTATTGTCACTTCAGTGCAACACTTCATTACCTTTTGCTTCCCTTGGAGCCCTTCTCATTGAAACCAAAGGCTCTGCAGGTTCATCCACTTCCTTGGACCACACCTGGGAAGTCTCTGAAGGGCCTTCCTGGTGATTACAACTTCAATATTGCCAGTGCAGCCCTTCCAGACATCCTCTTTGCCTCTCCTTTATGTGCAAATCACCTTATGCATTCCCTGTTGATGGTGGTTGAAATGCAAAAGTCGCAGGGAGCAATGTGTTTCAGGAGGAGATGGCCAAGACCAGTTCTATCCTGGTTTGAGCTTGTGGGTAAGGTCCATCCCAGCTCAGGCTGCCCAGAGTTTTTGTGCTGTGCACAAGGAGATGCAACAGCAGAGCCAAGCTGCTTCCTATCTTGCATGTATCTGTGAACCCATACGTACATCCTGAAGACCCCTCTGGTATCTTCCACCTGGTGTACCACACTGAAACAAGTTGGCCCGGGATGTAGTGGAGGCCCCATCCCTGGAAGCATTCCAGGTCAGGTGGGATGGGGCTCTGAGCAACCTGATGGAGTTAAAGATGTCCCTGCTCCTGCACGGAGCTGGACTGGATGATCTGTCAAGGTCCTTTCCAATGCAAAGCATTCTATGATTCTATGGTCACACATGTCCTCTTGGCCAGAGGTGCTCACCATGTGCTGGGTTGGCTGTGCCCACGAGCTGGTGGGCGAGAGCTGCCTCTCCAGGCCACACGAGCGGTGATGGGGCAGCGAGGCTGGTGGGAGATGCTGGCAACCCAGCCTGGGGGGTTGCGGGTTCCCTGAGATTACAGAGGGAGGTGGAGAGAAGGCTCTGCCCAGGGGATCGGCCTTCCCTTTGACAGTCCCCAGCAGAGGGCAATAGAAGCAAATGGAAGAGACAAGACCTCGCCAGCGATGCGCGAGAGGAGCAGTTTTGAGGCCGGTTTGAAGAAAGAGCGACCTGCAAACAGTGATGTTCAGAGCAATGTGCAAACGGAGCAAGGTGCAAGAGGGGACAATGTGCAGAGTGGAAGGCAGTGGGACCGAGTCTGGTGGGGCTTGAGAAGGAGGTCAAAGCAAAACCGAGGAATTCGGGGACATTTTGGCAGGAGTTAAAGCAAAGCAATGCTTTCAGAAATCCAAAAGCAGCAGTTTTGGGGTTGGATGGGGAGCGAAGGGGAGATTGTAAACCCTTTTGTTTAAACTTTCTTGATTTTAGGTCAGTTTTTAAATGAAAGTGCTGCTGTGATGGGCCTGGCTGAGCACCTCCAGTGAAGGGTGCTGGAAGGAAAGGCTCCAAGAGTTCCCAGTGCCAATTGTATCTCACCCAGTCAATTTGGGTGACTGTGCTGAGTCATCTTGGGGTCTCTTTCAGGATGCTCTGCTGTCTTGGAGACCAAATTCTGCCATAGCCACACGTGCCTGGAGACTCTGGGTACTTTCCTGAGCCCTGGCCTGAGGGTTGAGCAGAGCTTCCCTCCTGCACTGTGAAGGGAACTGGCAGTCTCTGCAGGGAGAGAGGCAGTGGAGAAGCATGCAGAGCATCCCTGCCACCTCCCACTGCTGGACCAGCTCGGGCAAGAGCCTCTGCTCCTGCCTTGCTGCTCCCACACACTCCTGCTGGCATGGCAGGGTTTCATATCCAGCTTGAAGCTTTCCTACATACGTATTATTAGCCTGTTTTTTTGGTCCCAAACTGCTTGGAATTACACAAGGATGTTTTTGGAAGGAAAGCTTTCCATGACAAGAGCCTGATTCTACAGATGCCCTCCCAACCAGGACAAGACATCTGCACAGACACTGCAGGGAAGCCTTTCCTGGCAGAATTCTCACTTGGGTGCAGAGCCAAGATTTGGTCTTTGTTTTTTGGAAGGAATGCAATTATTTCCAAAGGGAGGGCAAAATCCCTGTGGCAGGGAGTTGTGGGTGTTGGGGAGCAGCATCTTGCCTGGGTGCAGGATGCTCAGAGGGCAAAACACCCCAATGAGCAGCTTGGGAGATGATGTGGGCAGAGACCTGCACTGGCACCATGGGGCTGCTGGCAAAGCCGTGCAGAAAAGGTCATTTTTGGGGAAGGCTGGGAAAGGTCTTCTATTGAGACACTGCTGCTTGGAGAGGGTGCAACTGGACTCCAGCCCTAAAGGAAAAGAATGGAGGGGCTCCACCAGCTTTGTGTCCTCCCTAATGGCTCTAAATTGGAAGGGGGGAGATTTAGATTAGACTTTAGGAAGAAATTCTTCACAATGAAGGTGGAGAGGCCCTGGCACAGGTTGCCCAGAGAAGTGGTGGCTGCCCCATCCCTGGAGGTGTTCAAGGCCAGGTTGGATGGGGCTTTGAGCACCTTGGTCCAGTGGGAGGTGTCCATGGTTGGAACTGGATGGGCTTTGATGTCTCTTCCAACTCAAACCATTCTAAGATTCTATGATTCCATGACCTCTTCTCCTTGCTGAGACGAGCAAGGTGCAATCTCCCCATCTCGGCGTTATCTCCCCATCTGCCTCCTCTCCTGCTGCGCTTCCAGATGCTCCTTATCTCCTCTCACCTTCCCCAGAAAGCGGGTGTGCTGCTCCCGCTCCCCTGGCTGGATGCAGAGCTGGCTGCCCACACTGAGACTCTCTACCTGTGATCTCCCTGGCTCTTATCTGCTGCTGGGAGTTTTGATTCTCAAAGTCAAATGGATTTCTGGCAGGGAGAGCGCGGCGAAGGTCGGCAACGGGGATGCAGGCAGGACCCCGGCTCTCCCCCTCCATCCCACTTGAGCCAATCCTCCAGGTAGTGCCTATTCCCATTTATTCTCCAACATTATCAATTACATTTGGATTATTATTACTCATTCAAGCCAAAGCGAGTCGCAGACAGCTATTTCCTAATGGGGAAATGTTACAGGCGCCTTATTAATGAACAATGCATCATTAAGGGGGGAGAGCTTCAAAGGCTCCTCAATGCATTTCAAAGGACACAATGTGAGCAGAGCCTGCAATCGCATATCTGGGGGACATGGGCAAAATTTGTAAAAAGGAATATCCTGGGCCCAACGTAATTAACTAATTCTCCATCAAAGGGGTTTTAGAACTGAATGGTCAGGGAATTCAATTATGGGTTGCCTAATGGACCACTGTGTGCCAAAGCAAGGGGATGTTTTCTCCTGGAAAAGTAAAACCGAGGATCAGGAGTGGGATTTTCAGGGAGGTTTGGGGAGAGAAGAGCCAGAAAAGCTCATAACTGGCGGATTTGGCACAGGGAAACTGTGGTGCCCTAAGGGGGGAGGCACCATTCAGGATCCCGGGACAGCTGCCTGGCGCAGAAATGGTCCATATGATGGGATGTGTTCACCCTGCCCCTGGTTTTTGGGAGACTGATGAAGGCAGGGCTGGTGGAGGGGGCTGGAGGTGCAGGATGGCTGCCCTGGGGCTGGAGTTCCTCCTTGGAAAATCCCAGCAAGGCAGATTTCCGACTCTGCCATCTGAACAGCCTCCAGTAAAAACACCCCCTTTCTCTTTTTATGAAAGGAGCATCTTCTAGTCCTCCGCTGCTTTCTCTTATTACAGAAAGTTGGTTTGCTCACTTTACAAAGGCAAATGTATTATGAATTTTCCCTTCATTCCCCTCCTTTTTCTTCCCCCGCGTTTAACAACCGATTTGTGTGTTGCATGAAAGTTACACAGTTCTTTAGATGCATTGGCTATTTTATTTTCTTTTATTCAAAACTATGTCAGTAATCTTTTTGTTAACATGAAAGATAAAGGATTAGTAATGCAAGATGCAGTTTTCTTGTAACCTTCTTGAAAGCAGACTATAGTTTCTTATCTGGCTCTAACATTCATTTTCCTGAAATGAAAAAAAAAAGACTTCTTAAAATGAAATAAACTCTATTTGATTCAGACGAGCAGTGCTAGCAAAGGAATTTATTGCAGTTGGCAGGATGGAGCCGCTGCACGGAAGCCCCTCTGTGGCAGCACAGTGCCTTTCCAGGAAAACAGTGGATGCATGGGCACAGTCTGCTTGGAAAATGCTGCTGCTGCTGAGGGAAAGCACCATGACTGAGCCTTGTGTTGATATCACAAGCCATGCTTGTCTGGTTGGCTCCTGTGACACTCGCCCTGGGGACAAACTAGAACAGTACTTTGAATCCCAAACTGGAGGTGGGACCCCGATTCCTGGGTTCAGTGCTCATGGAAGGTAGAATCATAGAATCATGGAATGATTTGGGCTGGAAGGGACCTCAAAGCCCATCCAGTTCCACCCCTGCCATGGGCAAGGACACCTCCCACTGGACCAGGCTGTTCAAAGCCCCATCCAACCTGGCCTTTAACACCTCCAGGGACAGCAGACAGCACAAGGGGCTACCATGGACCAACAAGTCTTCAACCATCACCTGTTAAGCCAACAACTTAAATTTGATGGACATGGTTTCTCTGTAGACACAGAGAATGAAAGCAAACACTGGGTGAGCAGGGCTGGCTTTCACAGCTCCAAAGTTCTCTAGTCAAAAATCTGCCCTATTTCACCAGCCTGCAAGGGTTAAATTGCTATAGAAAATGCTGTATTTCTATGGCAATTAGCTAATGGGTCCTCAGCAAGTAAAACAAAGTATTTTGCTCCCATCAGGTGGATTTGGTTAATATCAAGTTGGCATAATAAGGAGCCGGAGCCTACAGCTTTGTTTATAACCTCATTTGCAGGAAATGCTTTTGTTTTGCTCTGGAGAAACTCGATATTTTCTGTTGCTGACTGAAATAATGATTTTGGTTGCACACAACAGGGGCTGCATTCTGCTCCCTTGGGGAGCTGAACGATTAGAAAAAAATAGAGCATCCTCTTTGGGGCTGAAATCACAGAATTACAGAATGGTTTGTGTTGGAAGGGACCTTAAAGCCCATCCAAGTTTCAACCCCCTGCCATAAGCACAGACACCTCCCACTTCTCCTTTGTTTGGGGTGCTCTAAGCCACATCCAACCTGGCCTTGAGCACCTCCAGGGATGGGGCAGCCACGAATTCCCTGGGCAATCCCAGAGGCAAATACTTGAGTTGAGTTTAATGGCTCTCTTGTCCTGTGCTAACAGACCCGTGGTTCCATTTGAGAAGGATGTTTTCATATCAAAGGAGCCCCCCCCTGCACTGACCCAGCCTTCCCTTCCCCCTCACTGCCCTGGCACATGTGCTATTTTAATATTTCATATATTTCATAAGCTTTTATGCCTCTAAAAGAGAAGTGAATTTGTGGAGAGTTGAGCTCTCCGGAGCTGTACTTCAGAGCTGGGAAGTAATTCAGGGTGAAGCCTGTATTAATCTCAGGTGAGAGAGATATTTAAATTCAGGCTACCAGTGTGAATATAAAATGGGGATCTCTTTACAAAAATTTCAAATTGTAATATGCAAAGCTTAAAGAAAAGAAACCCCAAGGGAAGAGCTTTCTTCTAGAACATTTTGTTCCAACCATCATCTCTTTACCTTTACTTTTTTATTTAAAAGCCCTCCCTTTGCCATTTTGTATTTTTAAATTAAATCTTTCAGTTTTTAAAATGAAATTCCTTATTGCTGGGAGATGGTGGCACGGGGATGGGGAACGTAACTGCCTGGCCAGGAAAATGGTGCACAGGGTCAAATGTTTGCTGTAGCAGAAGGAATGAAGGGTCTCCAGGAAATCTGGGGAGGGGGTCTTGATCAGGGAGTGCAGGGGCAGGACAAAGGGAATCGTTTTCAGGTGAAAGAGGGGAGATTGAGATGAGATCTTGGGAAAAAATGTTTTCCTGTGAGGGTGGGGAGGCCCTGGCCCAGGTTGCCCAGAGAGGTCATGGCTGCCCCGTCCCTGGAGGTGTTCAAGGCCAGGTTGGATGGGGCTTTGAGTACACTGATCCAGTGGGAGGTATCCCTGCCCATGGGAGGGGATTTGGAACTGGATGGGCTTTGAAGTTCCTTCCAACCCAAACCATTCCATGATTCTGTGAATAGTGAGCAGCAGGGAAACAAAGCCCTGCCTGGATGGCCCCATGTGTCCTCAGGAATGTGGGGTCACCCCTTCGGGGGCTGCTGCCTGCACCTCACTTTTGGGGCTGCTGCCTGGCAGGAGAGGAGCCAAAATCTCTGCTTGGAGAGTGGGAAGATGCAGTGCAGAGATGTCCCTGCGTTCTCCAAGAGCCCTGGGGCAGCCCTGGGCTGAGTGGGTCTCTCACCAGCAGCACCAGGCAAGTATTCAGCCTCCTCCTTCCAAGCCCATAACGTGTTAATATTGATTTGCAGTCCCAGGCAGCGGACAATTTATTTGCATGCATTTTGGTAGGGATCAGCTTGCAGATGTGTATTGAGCAGCAAAACCCAAACCCCACAACATCGCTCCAGGGATAGCCCCGTGGCTGCATCCGTGGTGAAATCCTCTGGCTGCAACCAGTTCCCAGGTCAGGAGAAATGGTGACAGATGACATGCTATTATCAGCTCTGTCAATTAATTAAATTATACATTATGCTTATGAGGGTGATATACTGAGCCACTCTAGATTAAGTGTCTCAATTAAGTCTTTAATTTAGATTTAATAAGTAAGTTATTATATGTTAATAAAAGATCAATTAGTTGTTAAAAGAGCATTGATCCAGGTACAATGAGTCCATCAGGGAGACATCAAGCTGACACTGGAGAGACTGGGAGATCACAGGAATAACACGTGTACAATTAGGTGTTAATATAGTCCAACTGGTGTGGACTGGGGCTTTGAGCACCCTGATGCAGTGGGAGGTGTCCCTGCCCATGGCAGGGGGTTGGAACTGGATGGGCTTTGAGGTCCCTTCCAACTCAAACCATTCTGTGTTTCTGTTATTTGATGGGATGGGATTGGGTGGCAAGGGATGAGAAGTCATGGATGGCCCATCCCTGGAGGTGTTCAAGGCCAGGGTGTACGGGTCTTTGAGCACCCTGATCCGACATGCCTTTCCACGTGCCCACTGCACCTCCCAGAAGGACCCCCTTCCTCCAGGTTCCCCAGCCGAGCCCTCTCATTCCCACAGAGGAATTTTGGGTGAGCATGGAGCGGTTGGGAGCCTGCGGTGGGGCTTCCAGGGGGAGGGGAGCGCTGGGCTCCAGCGGAGCTGAGATTTCAGCTGAATATGGATGACATCATTATACGGGTGATCCTTTCAGCAACAGCGAGCTGGGTTTTAAAGTAGCGACCTACAGCATACAAATGATGGGTTTAAAGGAAATAAAAAAAGAGATGATTTGAATAGCACACATTTATAGAAGAAAAGCCGTTCCCCCCTCCTTCCATTTCTAATATCTTTCTACGGGGCAGGCGCTGTGCATTCGAAAAGAAATTAAAACACTCCTCCTAAATACACTCCAGGCAGTAACAATGGCAAAGTTAAGAAGGTTACGAGACTTAGTTGTCCCAGCAACATGTCATCAAGTTGAAATGAGCAGGCAACACAGATAAGGTAAGAAAGAGGAAAGGGGAGGAGAAGAATAAAACCACAGGAGGAAAAAATGCCAAGAGATTGAGAGAGAAAAGGGAAAACCCTTTTTATTTGCTGTTTCATTAGGATGAATCTGATTTTATAGTCTCTAAAAGAGGTTAAAATATAATCTCCTTTTGTGTAATGCGAGCGTTAGGAAAATGTGTCCTCAGCAATTCTTCTGTACACTACAGCAATATGAACAAAATTAGCAGGGATATTCAAGTCGAGCTACAAAGAAAAACAAACACAAGGCTCACATTTCCAGCCCGAGCTGTCATTTAAGAACGTTTTCAACTTTTTATTAACCTTTCTGATTGTTCCTTATGGTTTCTCTCTGCTGCAGCAGAAGAGCTCTGAGTTTCAGAAAGAAGACAAAGCACATGAAGGAAAGAGGTTGCGATGCAGCTCTGTCTGCCCAGTGAGCCCAGGGCTCTCCTGACTATTCTGGCACAGCAGGTTTTTGTGCTCGGCCATGTACGTGGGCACAGGGAGAAACCCTGCTTGCCTTGTGCTGTGCAGCACCTGGCAGAGCACAGAGAGGGCGTGAACAAGGAGAAATGAGGGGCTCCAGCCCCAGATGAGATGGAAGAGTTTTCAGGTGAAAGGGGGGAGATGGATGAGATTTTAGGAAGAAATGTTTTTCTGTGAGGGTGGAGAGGCCCCGGCACAGGTTGCCCAGAGTAGGAGTTTAAGCCCACCCAGTTCCATCACCCTGCCATGGGCAGGGACACCTCCCACTGGATCAGGGTTCTCAAAGCCCCATCCAACCTGGCCTTGAACACCTCCACGGATGGGACAGCCATGACTTCTCTGGGCAACCTGTGCCAGGGCCTCCCCACCCTCACAGGAAAACATTTCTCCCTACGATCTCAACTCATTCTCCCCTCTTTCAGATTAAAACCATTCTTCCTTGTCCTGTCTCTGCACTCCCTGATCAAGACCCCCCTCCCCAGCTTTCCTGAAGCCCCTTTCAGTACTGGGAGGCTGCTCTAAGGTCTCCCTGGAGCCTTCTCTTCTCCAGGATGAACAACCCCAACTCTCTCAGCCTGTCCTCAGATGGGAGGTTCTCCAGCTCTCGGATCATCTCCATGGCCTCCTCTGATCTCACTCCAACAGCTCCATGTCCTTCCTGTGCTGAGGACTCCAGAACTGGACACAGGGCTCCAGGTGGGGTCTCACCAGAGCAGAGCAGAGGGGCAGAATCCCCTTCCTGGCCCTGCTGGTGCCACTGCTTTGGATGCAGCCCAGGACACGGGCGGTTTCTGGGCTGTGAGTGCCCTTTGCTGGCTCATGTTGAGCATCTCATCCCCCAGCACCCCAAGTCCTTCTCCTTATGGCTGCTCTCAATCTATTCTCTGCCCAGACTGTATTCGTGCTTGAGACTACAAAAATCTCTCATCTTTCCTTCCCACCCTTTTCTTCCACAAAAATATTTATTTGTTGTGCGTTTTTTCCAATTGTCTCCTGCTGTGACTCTTGTTGTGGATTGTAATTTAAAACAGGGATTTATTTAGTTAATAGATGGAGAGCTTTGCCTGTAAGGATTTAATAATCCTTACTATTTTATCTTTGCAATAATTGCTATGTTTGTGATTATTTCCAAGGACTAAAAAAAAGCAGACAAGAAACCAAGCTCTCCCACTCCTATTTTGCAACTTCTCCAGGCACCCGAGTGGGCTCCTCCTCCTCTTCTTCCAAGAAATAATTGATAGGACAAGAGGAAATGGCCTCAAGTTTCACCAGGGGAGGTTTAGATTAGATATCAGGAAAAATATCTTTACTGACAGAGTGGTGAAGCCATGGCAGAGGCTGCCCAGGGCTGTGGTGAAGTCTCCATCCCTCGAGGACTTAAAAATGATGTAGAGGTGGTGCTTCGGGACATGGACTGGTAGGCACGGTGGGGCTGGGTTGGTGATTGGACTTGGTGATCTTTGAAGTCTTTCCAACCTTAATGATTCTGTGATTCTAGGATGTTCTTTGTGCAGCAGCCCAGGGAGGACAACCAGGCAGTGCATAGGGTGAGATGCTGGGGAAGGGCAAGGAGCTGATGAACTGGGGAAGGCAAACCTCTGTCATGAAGATCACTTAGGATGTCTGCAGCTCAGTGACACTGAGGACTGAAGAGCATCCTTTGGGGGCAGAATGTGGAATAGCCACCAAGGAGCCCTGAGGATCTGCAGCCGTATGTACAGCCACTCCGGCCACTGACCGTGCCATTGTGGAACAGGTAGGGCGAAGGGCAGTGATGGAGATGGCCCTGCCTTGCTGCTAGGATGACATTGTCATAACATCATGTGTCCATGCAGCAAGAGCAAGGACCTGCCTCACACATCTGTGCTGTTTCTGGACTGAAAGGACAAAGACTTGGTCCTACTTGTGCCAGGGCAAGTGTGGTGCTGCTGTGGAAAAGCTGTTTTTTTGTTAAAAAGGGTATCATTTATGTCCTTCTGGCTTTGATCCAGCTGACAGTCCCTGTGGGCTTAGATCTGGTGGAGGGGGTGGTGGTGACATGCCACATAAGTCTGTGAGATGCAAGGCAATGCTTGTCTTTGTGGTGGGATGTTGGAGGTGAGGCCACACTGGTGTTTGCTGTGGGATGCTGGACGTGATGTCACACCAGTGATTGCTGTGGGATGTTGAACACGAGGCCACCCGTTCCTTCGACACTGGAGGTCCAGACAAGCTGGTGCCGTTTGCCAGGTGGCCGCTGGAGGCTGCTGCTGTCTTTGCAGTCACCGGCAGCTGCCTGTGATGCCCGAGCACCCACCAGCTCTGCCCACCCAGCCCCGCACAGACACGAGTTGCAGTGGAGATGCCTGGAACAGCCGAGGAAGAATCCTCCTTTCTTTTTCTCTTCTTCACAGGAGGGAAGATAGGAAGGGATTCTAGGGCAGGAGAGAGGTCTCTGTGCCACAGTTTGAAGGAGCAGAATTGTCTCCTAATTTATCAGAGCCCAAGTATGTTTTAATGAGAAATCTGGGCTTTTCAATGTTCATAGAATCACAGAATGGTCTGGGTTAGAAGCCCATCCAGTTCCAACCCCCTACCATAGGCAGGGACACCTCCCACTGGATCAGGGTTCTCAAAGCCTTATCCAGTCTGGCCTTCAACACCTCCAGGGATGGGGCAGCCGTGATTTCTCTGGGCAACTTGTGGCAGGGCCTCCCCACCCCCACACGAAAACATTTCTTCCTAAGATCTCATCCCAATTTCCCCTCTTTTGGCTGAAAACCTTTCCCCCCTCATCCTCTCCTTGCACTCCCTCATCAAGAGCCCTTCCCAGCTTCCCTGTATCTCCTTTAAGTACTGAGAGGATGTTCAATGCCCTTAGTGCACTGACAGGTGTTAACTGCCCTAATTAGGCTCAGCTGGGATCCTGGCTCCCAGTAGGCTCAGGAGCTCCATTTAAGGCCAGGGCTGGGCAGCTGCTCCTGATTTGAGCTTTGCTGTGGATGTGTTTGTTTCTGGTCTTGCCTCTGGCCTCCCTTTTGGGTAGGTGTTTGAATGTTTTTTCTCGTGCCTCATCTCCTGATGGGATGCCCTGGATGGTCCTTGAATCTGGTCCACCCCTTTATTGTGTCAGGGACTGTGGGTGGGCCCTCTTACCAGCACTTGGCTTTGTGGTCCTGAGGGACTGTGCCTTGCTGGGGGAGGTACTGCCTGTGCCGGGGTCACCCTTGGCTCCCAGCTCATCCCACCTTGCACAGCAGTGCTGCTACCTGCAGCACAGTACTAAATACAACCTGATTGCAGCAACCCTGCTGCAGGGAATGGGGCTTTCCTTTAACCTAAGATGCTTCAACAACTCTAAAATTAATAGGTGAGGAAGATAGTCTAGATAATGCAAGCTTTGAAAGCTGCCAGACTTAAAGCTTGGGTGTGAAGCAAATTCTGAGTTGGGTATCCAGCATGGACTCAGAATGCTTTAGGTTGGAAGGGACTGTAAGGATCATCCAGTTCCAATCTCCTTGCCGTGGGCACCTTCTGCTGGATCAGGTTGCTCAAAGCCCCATCCAACCTGGCTTTGAGCACCTCCAGGGATGGAGCATCCATGACATGGTGAGACCCAGCTTCTCCTTTGGACACAGATTCATTCATGTTTCCATGTTCCAGCTGCTTTTTATGCATGCATCATGAAAAATCTGATTCTCCTGGTGACATCCCAGTAGCCTCCTGCCATAAACCTGCTCTGCCTGTGAGAGGGGAAAGCACATTCTAAGGTGTTTTCCTAAAAATTTGACAGTGACCAAAGGTGTGCTAAGACATGTTCAGTGTTGTGACAGTCATTCTGCATATCAGAAAAAAAGTGGTGCCCATGGGGAATGCAGGTCATCTGAGTTGCTGCTGCTGTCTGGAGAAGTAAGAAGGGAATGGTGTGCTGGTTTTCAGGAGTTTCCATGGATGTGGTGAGTGCAGAGCAGGCAAGTCATAAAAATCATATAATAATTGTTTTAGATGGAGAAGACACAAAGTCCTGGAAAGGCTGTGTAGCTTGCATTTATCTGCTTGATATTTGGGATAATGTTTTCCCCTGTGGGCTGGGAGGGGCAATCTCAGTGCATCGAGTCATAGAGAAAAATGTCTGTAATTCTCCAACTGCTATAATCTGGGGTTTGGTGGTTTCCTTGGAATCAGTCCTTTGGGCTTTATTTGGCTGTGATAATTTGATCAAGCTCTTGGAATACATGGGAGAAACTCCTCAAATGACACAGATCCTATGTCTCACACCCAAATACCTTGGCAATATGGAGTCTGCCAAGCTTTCAGGGGTTGCAGGTGATGTTTCTCAGTCTTTCTTAAGATTTCAGTTTCTCTGCCTGTCTTGGTCTGGTTTGTGTCCAGCTCTTTCAGGAGCACCTCATCACCTCATCAGCTGCAGTGGGGATATGGTTGCTGGGTGTATGCAGGGGAGCAGGAGGGGGTCACTGGTATTTGGGGTCCTTTTCAGCCCCTCTTCAAGGCAGAACTAGGCAGGAATTGAGAGCTCAGGACACAGGAGGAGGCTTTCATCCAGTAGACTGGATTACTTTCTAGCAATACTTACTGGGTCAGCCCCTTCCTGCTTCTGCTTCGTAACCATGTTCTTGGTGCTAAACCCAGGGAAGCAAAGTCTGGTGATGTGATTGCAGGAATGGAGCTCAGCTTGATTGCTCCAAAGCCCAGTTGCTGAAGTCCTATGTTTTTCCTAAACATGTAAGGGCTGGAATTGCCAAAGACACTCCTGAGTTTAAATCTACCTAACACCTGGGCAGCTCTACATTAACATCAGCTGCTCTGCCAGGAAGAAAGTAGTATCTGCCTTATTTTGGGGCCCTAATTCTCAGGATCACCTCCCTCAGGGAAAGTGATGATAGCACCAGGGAAAGAGTTGACTGTTGGGCATGGAACCCACAGCTCCATGGGAGATGGAACAAACAGACAGTCACTAGCAAGGGAAACTAGGCTTTGCTTACTGTGCAAGGATGCCTTGATTCAGAGTGTTCTCAACATCCTTTAGGAACTGACCTCCAAAAAGCAGGCTTTTGGATACTGGAGGGTGGAAATGGGGGGGATGAATGTGGGAGAAAAGAAGGTTTTCTCTTTTAAGAGGGGTGCTAAGTAGGTCCCACTCAATGGGCGAAAGTTTCCGAGGCCGTTGATTCCAGTCACTCCCATTCAACTACAGACAGATCCCAGAGGCAGATCCCGATCCCAGAGGCAGATCCCACTGTGTCCTCTCTCGTGCCCCATGGGTGCAGGCTTGTTTCCAGCTCCTGTAGCAAAGATGGTGTCCTCAGGTCTGTGTGCACTGATGGGGACCTTCTGAGCTTCTGGCTTTGTTCCTGAAGTTGATCCTGACTTGCAGGTGACTAGGGAGGGATCTGATGAATAAAAATAAACTAGGCTGCTGCAATCTGTGCTGAGAAAGACTAATCATGACAGAGGCAGTGGAGGCTCATATTGTAGCTCTGCCAGTGTTGAGAGACTTGCTCCTTCCTGATTTCTCCAGCAGCATACCATAACAGAACCACTCCCAGAAAGGGGAAAACTGGCATTTGAGGTTGCTTGTTTTCTGGAAGAGCAGAGCTTTTGGTTTTTTTTTTCCCTCATGGGAGAAATTCATATGCAAAATAATGGATACAATTGAATCCCTGCCTTTAGGCATCTGGGATAACAGCTAAAAGAGGTGGAGAATGCAGAAGGCTGCAAGAGCAGAGAGCTGTGGCCAGCTAAGGTGAGAGGAACTACTGCAGAAGCAGATTTAAAACAGCCTTGTATTCCCAGAGGTAGGGGAGTCTGAGGTCTCCTCCGCTATGAGGAGCCTTGGATGACTCTTGAAAAGAAACCGATTCACAGTGAGCAGAAGGATGTGTTTGCACACTGTGTATTTAAGCTGCTGGCTCTGTTAGTGCTGGATGATCATCCTGTGGGTGCCCTGGCTTTTCTGGATTAATTCCTGGGCTACTTTTGTGAGCTACTGTCCTGTTTGACCCAAATGCTGAACAGGCATGGCATGGCATGAGTAGATGGTCCCACCCCCTTTGGTCCCAGTGGTATTGAGTGTCCCAGAGCTGTAAATACTTTTTGTCTTGCAGCAAAAAGAGGGGAAGTGCATTATATTCCCTGGAAATGCTTTGCAGTGAAATGCTGACCTCACTCTTTGGATACAGAACTTACTGCTGGAGGTCCTTAATGTTTTTGCTGCTTTATTTTCCCAGGGTTTCATAGAACCATTGAATGCTTTGGGTTGGAAGGGACCTTAAAGCCCATTCAGTTCCACCCCCCTGCCATAGACAGGGACACCTCCCACTGGATCAGGGGGCTCAAAGCCCCATCCAGCCTGGTCTTGCATTTGACCTTATGGTGTGAGCTGTTTCCTGAAAGCCCCATGCTGCTTCCAGCCTGTTTCCACCTGCTGGCTGCCAGCATTTTCCTCCTTTCTGGGTGAGCAGTAGGGATGCCCTGCAAATGAGGGAGATGGAGATGTTGTGGTTTGCAAGCAGCAGCACTGGGGGTGGAAACTGCCTTTCCTTTCATCCACAGAGGCAACCCTGTGATCACCTGGTTTTATACGCTGGGGAAGGAGGGTGGCAGGGAGGGAAATGTCATTAGAGACCTTGCTGTTGGGAATGGCTGGACACTTCATTAGAGTGGGCAAGATAACTCGTTCCTCTCTGCAGGTTTTTTCCCAGGAACTCCATGGAAGGAAAGAGTTAATTTGAAAACAAATCTGTGTGCCAGGTGCCTGCAGGCAACACTGTTTCTGAAGCACAAGTCTTATGAGAACCAGCTGAGGGACCTGGGGCTGTTTAGTCTGTAGAGGAGGAGGCTGAGGGGAGACCTTTTTGCTCTCTGCAGTTCCTGGAAAGGAGGTTGTGTGAGGTGGGTGCTGCTTGCTTCTGCCAAGTAACAAGAGACAGGTTGAGAGGAAATGGCTTTGAGTTGCACCAGGTTTAGATTGGATATTAGGAAACATTTCTTCACTGAAAGAGTTCTCAGGCACTGGTAGAGGCTGTCCAGAGGAGGTTGAGTCCCCATCCCTGGAGGTGTGTAACAGATGGGTAGATGTTGAGGGATCTGGTTTAGTAGTGGACAGGCACAATTGGACTTGATACCAAAGGTCTTTTCCAACCACATGATTCTGATTCCGTGTTTCAGCATGAGGTTTCTATCCCAGCACCCAGGGAAGAGCTTAGTGGTCATTTCAGAAAGGAAAACCTAGTGGGTGTTGGGCTTTGGGTTTGGCTGTTGCTTGACTATTTTAGTGGATGATCTTTAGAGGTCTTCTCCGATCTTAATGATTCTGTGATTTTAGGGCTGGACTGGATGACCCTCAATGGTTTCTTCTAACCCAGACCATTCTGAATAATTCACCTCAAATCATGTAAGTGCTGAATGGGATTGGATGGGTCTCCCCTGCGGGTGATCAGGAAGGAAGAGCTAAAGTGGGGGTGCTGGAACTCCCTTTCCACCACCCTGCCTGCACACACAGATGCTTGCACACACGATCACTGCAGTGGTACCGTATTCCTGCCAACGGAAACTTAGAGAAGGGAGGGAGAGGCGGCGGGAGGCAGCAAGCACACTTATCAAGTGGCTTGGACCGTAGCCGATTTGAAATATTACTAACCTTGCATTTTCAAATTTGATGCACAACAACCAAGATGCTAATACTTTCCTTAGTTTAGAAAAAAAAATCCTTTCACCCATCTCTTCTAGCCGAAGATTAGGAGAGAAGCTTTAAGAAGATTTAAAAAAAAAAAAAATCAACTTCTGAGCAGCGGAAAAAATGGTTTGTGATTCAGGGGCTCCGGGCAATTCATCATGGAAATTGGGTTTCTTAGCCGACATCATGTGAATCCTTTCGGCCCTGTCAACTTTTTAATACATTACATTGAGAATGTAAATCGTGTTGGTGAGGGGGGAAGAAGAGGGGAGGAAAAAAAAAAAGAGGGGAGAAAAAAAAAGAGCTTCTTCATTTTGGGTTTAGAGGGGAGGCAGCTTGAGGCCTGTAATTCATATTAACTAAATAATGCTACTAAAAAAACCCACCCCTCTCTAAATATACAGATATGAGGATACACCTCGGGAGGGAGGGGGCAGGGAAGCGAAGGAGCCAGACCAAAATTGAAATCATTTTATCCTTTTGAAGGGTGAGTATTTGAAAGGGGCTTGTTATGGATTTATTTTTATTTTCTTCATATTTTTTTATATTTGGGTTTATTTTATCCCTTTCTCTGCTTGAGCTACTTCTTCCATCAAAGAGAGGAGCAAAATGAATGTTTTGGAAGTGGAGGAAGATGGAGGAAGCAGAAAAGGGGGTGGAAAATACTGCAATAGCAGCCTGGGATCTTTTCAGAGTTTGCTGTTTTCCTTGCTGGTGTGCACACTGTGTCCTGGTGCTCCAGATTAACTCCTCAATGGGCAGTGGGAGCTGATGATGGTTTGTTGGCAGATTACAAGCACAACGCTGGATGGAGAGGCTGCAGAGTGCTGCGAGATCTCTGCCCAGGCTGTGTGTGCTGTGAAGCAGTTCCTCCTTGAAGGTGTCCTTCTGGAGGTTGACTAAGAACTACAGGGAGCACAAAGACTCCACATAAACCCCTGGATAGGGCTGAGCTGTTGTGAGGGCTCACAGGGAGCTGGGCAGAGGGAAATCTTCACCCAGCATGTTCTTGGTACTGCTGGTTGCTTCCCCTGTGCCTCGAAATACTCTCATCATGGAATGGTTTGGGTTGGAAGGGACCTTAAAACCCATCTGGTTCTGACCCCCCTGCAATAGGAGGGACGCCTCCCACTGGATCAGGGGGCTCAAAGCCCCATCCAACCTGGCCTTGAACACCTCCATGGAGGGGGCAGCCAACACTTCTCTGGGCAACCTGGGAAATCAAGCTTACTTATTCTGCTGAAGACTTCTGGAAAGCATTTGGAAAGACTAAACCACTCAGAAGCCACAGAGATACTCCCACTCTGAAACACCATTTTGAGTTTGGGTGCCTGCCACAGGTAGAAGATGAGGGGCAAATAAAAAGTTCAGAGACAGTCCATAAAAACAATTGTAGAGGCTGGAGAAAAAGCAGTTGGACAATGTCTGGGTCTGTGTTCCTTTAAGAGGAGGGAAATAAGAAAGGTGTCAAAATGCTCTGATAGTGAAGGTAAAGCAGGTCTGGAGCACAGAGGACAAAGTCATGGCTTGCATATATGATGGTGACTTTGAGCTGGTGACACTATGTGGTTTGTATCAGCAATGTCTGCTCTGCAAACACAAGTGGGTGTTTGACAGGACCACCATGAACCAGTATGGCCCATGTGGCACTGGGCTTGGGATATGCTGTTGGGTTTTCAGGCAGATTCATCACTTAGGTGATGCAGAACCCAACCTCAGCCTGGGGAGGCAGTGCCTCTGGAAGAAGTTACTAGTGGCTGGTTAGGAGTGTGTTTTAACCTGTTAAATTTAACTCTTTCCAGCTAAACAGCATCTAATGGCTCATCCATGAGGCACTTGCATAAGTTGCCCAGAGAAGTGGTGGCTGCCCCATCCCTGAAGGTGTTCAAGGCCAGGCTGGATGGGGCTTTGAGCAACCTGATCCAGTGGGAGGTGGATTGGCTGGATGGTGGATAGACTTTAAGGTCCCTTCCCACCCAAAGCACTCTGTTCTTTCTCCCTTTGTGTTTCAGCTGTAACAAGAACAAGGGAGTGAGCTCTCTGTGAGAACTGGTTTATCACCTTCCTTGCTCAGCCTCTGTGTAAGCCCTGCAATACTGCTGTAAAGCTGAACGTGTTCCCTTTACCAAGAAATGTGATTTATAAAATGCAATTTAACTCTATTTAAGTAGTACCCCAAAAACAAATAGCAATTCTGAATGCTGCTATTAGGTTTAAGAATCCTCAGTTTTATTTCCTTTTCATGCTGCTGGAATCAGGTGCTGCTCCATGTTTGCAGCTTGGATTTGTGATATAAGTGACAGCACCAATCCTTCCGTGATCCTGGAGATATTTGCAGGTACATTTGTGGATACACACGTAGACTATGCAGTTATGCAAATCCAGGGGGTTGATATTAATAATGCACAAGGAAGTGGTTGGGTAAAGGTGCTTCACACCATTATTTTTATGCTTACAAATATTCCTGAGTACTGCAAGTGATTTTTTTTTTTGTCTGAATGCTAGACTATAGTCAGGCAGCTGATATCATCAAGGTATTATTTACCTGGTGACTGAAACTGAGTACAGCATTTCCAGAGGGGTTTTCTGGGCCTGGTGTCCTTCAGAAATAATCCATTTTCCTTTTTTTTTTATCTGCTCCCAGAGCTGTGATTCTCCACAGCTGCAGTTCTGTTCTTGGAAAACAGCCTTTCTCCTGTTTTACTGCTGTTTGGACTCTCCCCGCAGACCCAAAGCTTAATCCTGGATGTTACCAACTCCTGCCAAAACCTGGTCTGCCCCACCTTTAAAGGGCTCCAGGTGGGTGAGATCAGCCCTCTGTGGGAGCAGACTCAAAAGTATTAGAGTAGATGGAGACTTTGATGGGGTCACCTCTGAGAGCCTGGAGAAATGATTTGCAGACTCTGTGTGGGTCAGAAGGGACAAATCTTGGCAACAGAGCAGCCCTTTGGCAGCCTCAGGTTTGACCTGTGAGTGGTGAAGGCTGTGTGCAGCTCTCCACTCAAACTCAGATACATGGAATGGTTTGGGTTGGAAGGGACCTTAAAGCCCATCCAGTTTCAAGGCCCCTGCCAAGGGTGAGGACATCTCCCAGTGGATCAGGCCTCTCAAAGCCCCCTCTTCTCCAGGCTGAACAACCCCAGCTCTCTCAGCCTGTCCTTGGATCGTCTTGGCAGCCTCCATTGGATTTGCTCCAACAGCTCTATGTCCTTCCTGTGCTGAAGACTCCAGAACTGAATGCAGAACTCCAGGTGAGGTCCCAGGAGAGTGGAGTAAAAGTGTAGAATCCCCTTCCTTGCTCTGCTGGTCTCACTGCTTTGGATACTCCCCTCCTTCTGCTGCACCCGTCTTCCTCTAGCCTGAACATCTCTGTGCACCCATCTCCCCTTAAGGCAGCTTATAGACCTTTTGCATCCTCACAGGTGAAGCCACTGGCTTGCTGATCACTTCTAGGAAAGCTGGAGCCAAGTTGCTTGTTTCTTTCCCCTCCAGTTCTTCAATCCTTAATTTTCACATGCTCAGATCTTGGAAATGAATTGCTGAGGCTGTCAGGACAGCACAGCACATGATAAAGTGCAGGCATGTCCGTATAGACATGTATAGGTGGGATGGCTCATGTTGTGATGCTGTGGTACAACTTAATTAAGAATCATTCAGACATCTGGGCCTGCGCCTAAGCTGGTGATTTCTCTTTTCTTCTTTGGTTTTCTCATTTAGGTTTTAGTCCGATTCCCAAGTGAAATAAACAAAAGGCTAATTGCTTTGGATTTTAATTACCGCTGTGATACCTGGGTTTATTGTATGAATTGTGTTTTAGAGGTGGCTAAATGGACACCACCAGCAAATGACAGATTCTCAGCTGACAACAGCAGTGGTTAAACCCAAGTAATTCTTTGTGGTGGGATCCAAAGGACAGCACACAAATTCATTTGTTAAACTCCTAATTTTTGTATTGTAAAATATAACTTCAAGACTTGGCTGACTTTTAAACATGGTATAATTAAGCATGTCTGGAAATGTGTTTAAAAAAAGACAAAAGTAGAACTACTTTATAATCCAGAGTGTTAAGTGTCTTTAGAATTTCTTGAATGCTTATAACTTTCTTTGGCTCAAGGGTGGCACAGAACACTCCTGACATGTGATCTCCAAGTGACTCTTCCCATACAATTACTCCAGCTGTTGGTTTCACATCTACCTGTCTTTAATGCCTCCATCCTTAAGTGCCTCCTGCTTTGCCAGGTGGGTTATTCCTCACATTTGAGAGTATGCAATGCCAGGAAAATCCTCATTCTCATCCCCTTTTTAATCCAAAAAATATTTTACATACTTTTCTATCCATCTGTATTTTCTTTTGTAATGTAATGATTGAACGATTGCAGGAGGAAAAATTACTTAGAATGCTCCTAAACTTTCTTTTTGACAAGTTAGAGGCTCTATGTTTCTCTTTCTGTTGGCCAAAGGAAATTGGGCCAGGCACCATTTTTGAGAAAGCCAGAGAATGTATTGTAGGTCCATTTATTACAAATATGGCCTCAAGTTGTTCCAGGAGAGGTTTAGATCAGATATTAGGAAAAAATGTCTTTACTGACAGAATCCTGAAGCCCTGGCAGAGGCTGCCCAGGGCAGTGGTGGAGTCTCCATCCCTGGAGGGGCTTCAAAAATGTGTGACTGTTGCTCTTGAGACCATGGTTTAGTAGGTGGGGTTGGGCTAAACACCATAAAAAAGATGGATAAAGAGTCATGGTCCTGAGGCATGGAGGGTTTTGTGTGTGTTTTTCTAAACAAATAAGAAATAAAGCAATATGAAGTCCACTAATGGAACTGGAAAGACCTTTATTGAAAGGCAGCATTCAGTTTTGGTCTTCACACTCTAAGGGGGGGCATGACTGCACCGAAAACTGGAGGTTCAGCAAACACCCACATACAGAGACGTCACAACCAGCATATTCAGGCTACAAAAAGAAAGCTTTAGAGGGTGATT
Organism: Dromococcyx pavoninus; assembly: GCA_033558185.1. NCBI lineage: Eukaryota > Metazoa > Chordata > Aves > Cuculiformes > Neomorphidae > Dromococcyx > Dromococcyx pavoninus. The sequence continues at coordinate 141,582 of JAUMJL010001212.1, read as the reverse complement.
TGACTGTGGTATCTCAATGTTCACACCTGCACCTGGTAATAAAGGGATCTTTGCTCTAATAGACCCATCACTTCTTGCCAAACTCTTGTACAGGAGTGCTCATAAGATGAGCACTTGATTGGGCTTAAGTGTGACAAATTCCAAAGGAAAATAAGATGCTGACAGTGAGAGCAATTAACTGCTGGAACAGCCTCTCATGAAGAGCAGTTCATCAGTCATGACTGCTCACCTCTTAATTCAAAACTAAATGGCTTTCTGAAAGGTTTGCTCCAGTTCAACCACTGCTAAGGGACAGGGTCTTAAAAAGGTGGAGCTCCTTCTATTGCTGTACCTGGGAGGTGAAACCTCCATGACCCTCATGGCCAACACAGCCTTCTCCAGCCTCAGCTCCCTCTCATTACAGACATAAACCTGCACTCATCTTGAACATCTCTGGCACAGCTGCTTCCCTGAAACTGGTAAGGGTGATCTCATGAAGACATTAATTAATGCAAAATGATTTCCCAGATCCCTGCCCCACCAGAAATGTGCCTGTGTTGCTTTTTAAAATGTATATAATACAAATGGGCTCTTATCCTTGACTGCCCTGGAGAATGTGAATGTAGAGCACCCTGGGTTCCCTATCTGTACTTAAGACTTGGTCTCCAGCCAGGAGAAGATAATACATCCAGCTGTGGGAAGTCATACCCTTCCAATGCTGGTATTACACTCATTGTGCCCCAGCCTGATGCCCTCATTTTGAGACAGGTGTTTTAAGTTCTTTTTATAAAAGTGGAGGGGTTTCCTGCATTTGGGATGAATCCTGCTTAAGGTAATAAAAGTAGATTTCATTTTCTGACCTTAATCAGCAAGTCTCTTCCTCGCAGCCTGAGCAGAGTCTGTACCTAAACTGGAGAGGGAATCTTGGCTGTGACAAAATAAGCACCAGTGCAAAAATGCATGAAGGGTGATGTGGTAGAGGCACCCATATACAATAGCAGCTGCTTGGTGCTTTCATAGAATGGTTTTGGTTAGAAGAGACCTCAAAGTCCACCAGTTCAACCCCCTGCCATGGGTAGGGACACTTCCCACTGGATCAGGGTGCTCAAAGACCCATCCAGCCTGGCCTTGAACACCAGGGATGGAGCAGCCACCACTTCTCTGGGCAACCTGTGCCAGGGCCTCACCACTCACACAGGAAAATATTTCTTCCTGAGATTTCATCTCATTCTCCCCTCTTTCAGATGAAAACCATTCTCCATCGTCTTATCCCTGCCCTCCCTGATCAAGAGTCCCTTCCCAGCTTTCCTGGAGTCTTCTCTTCTCCAGGCTGAACAACCCCAACTCTCTGAGCCTTTTCTTACAATTCTTTCATTCCCATTTTCCCCTCACTTGTCTCCTTTTTTACATTTATTTTCTTTACCTCTTCCTGCTTCTCTCTTCCATTTTTGCCTTCCCCTCTCTCTATTTTTTCTTGCACATATCAGCCTTTTGTGCCACAAATCAAACCTGTTAGGAGCTCCAAAGGGATTCTTGCCTTTGGCCTCCCTTTGTGAACTCTGGCTTTTTTTTTTTTAATCTGTAATGTCCCACATTATATTGCTGTTGATTTAATAGACCACCATGAATTTTACTACCTGTCAAACAACAGCACAATTATTTTGAGTTCTATTGTGCCAGAGCTTGACACCCAGCTCTGGATCACTACTCTCTTCACCCTAGACACTAGACAATTCAGGAGAGTGTTATGTGTGATTGTAGGATGGCTTTTTGTGTCATTGTTTTAATTTGGTATTCTGAGGATTGAATGAAATGGCAGTTGAGGGATAAAGCCTCCCACTTACTCACCTGCTTGAATCTGGAAATGACACATGGAATGTGGAAGCTATTACAGGATGTTATAAACTCAAACCAATTCCCTTCTTCCCTCTTGCTGCTTCCAACTCTGAATAAATAAGATGGGAATAATGCTTATCTTCAGTTTCGGTTCAGTGTTTCTGGGCTGATCCTGAAGGTTTTCCAGGTAGAGTGCTGGAAGTTCTCTCTTGTTGGGCTGTAATGGGGTGCTCTGCACTGACCAGCAAAGAGGCTGGATACACGTGCCTGGAGACTTATTCCCTGTGGTCAGGTAAGAATTGTAATGTACTTTGAGAGCTGAGGTTGGCACTCGCCAGTGAACAGCAGATTTCCCTGCATGGAACAATGAGTGGATTACATCTGCATTAAAATAAAGAAAAGATCGGTTAATTCAGGATTTATCAGCCCTTTGTATCCCTTTTTAAAGAGTTCTTTCTATCATCTTGCATGACCAAGATAAATTGTTTTTCAGATGACACGAATAACTGACTGAATCTACATTGTTCCAAGGGCTGCAGAAAAAAGACTCCAACAACTCTTATGCACCCCAGGAATATATTTCATGATAGCTACAGGTCCCCTGGTGGAAAGTGTGGACAAAGAATTACGTTACGTTGATTAAGTCTCAGAGTGAGTATATTTTGGGCCTGGGACCTGTTCTCCATTGTCTTATAGTTTTATTCCAAACATTTTTCTCAAGGGATTTTTCTTCCACTTGCAGAATGTGATTCTTCCTACAATGAAATGCTTCTAGATCTTCTTGGCCTTGCAGTAGAGAAGGTTTATTGTCCTCTTTCAACAATCTGCTGGGTTGGTACAAATATCTGGCTGGACTCCATCATCCCCAGGACACAAGTTTATCCTGTTGGAGAGCTTTTAACTTGGGAGGGGGGAAATTCATAGACTGCATAAATCTCCCAGGGAAGTGGGAAGTGATTGCTCCACAGCACGAAGGCCGAGGCCCTGGCAGGCCAAGCAGAGGTAGGTCTGTGCTTCACAGCACAGGTGAAAGTCAGGTCCCTCTGCCTCCCTTGCAACTGTGGAACTGTGATAAAGTTTAAAAAGGCCAAGGTCCTCTTCCTCTCAGCACTGTGACAGCTCTGCATTATGTTCTGTTTTGGAGATCCCAGTCAGATGGAATAATTAGGTGGCAAAACAATTTATTGCCCACAGCCCTATAAAGCTCAGGAAGCACTCTTTCAGCCCTCAGCCAGTGTTTAATCAAGGTGTCCTAACTTTTATTAAGCCTAAATGCAGTTCTTCTGAGATATTAAATTTAAAGTGTGCCTGGAAACCAGGGCCTTTTTTGGTTTGATTTACATACCACAGCATCATGCAAACTGGGAATAGGATGACGAGGAGTTGGATTACAGTCTTTTCCCTGGGGATGCTTCAGAGACTTTTGTCCTGCTGTGAGACCTCTGACACATCACCAGGTACCAGGGCAGTGGGAGGTGGGTTGGAGCATCAGAGGCTCCAGCTGTTCTTACAGATTAAGAAAGGGTGCGGTGCCCAAGGTAAGTTCAGTGCAAGAGCAACGTGTTGTGGCAACAGCTTCAGCTGTGTATCAGGGAACACTTTGGAGTCCTTGCAGAGGTGTCTTCTGCAGCATGGGTCCACAGGCAAGGAAAAATGCTTACCCCCTTCCCAGGGAGTAAATTCCTGTCTCCAAAGTGCTGTATCCATGTGCTAAGCTCTCTCTGGAGGCATTTTACATGTCCTTTGGCCTCCCCCATACTGGTTCAGTCTCCCTGGTTCTTCTGAAAGAGAACTCCTCCCTTAAATCGTTTGCATCTGTCAAGGGGCAGGCAAGCGTTGTTCACAGAGAATCGTAGAATGATTTAGGCTGGAAGGGACTTTAAAGCCCATCCAGTTCCAACTTGGAACTAGGCTGGACCTAGCTAGACCAGGCCACTCAAGGCCCCATCCAACCTGGCCTTGGACACTTCCAGGGAAGAGGCATCCAGGATTTCCCTGGGCAACCTGTGCCAGGGCCTCCCTACCCCCATCATGAAGAATTTCTTCCTAAAAAATCTTCCCCTTTCCAATTTATAGCAAATCCCCCTCATGCTATCACTGCAACATGCCCTTTACCCATTTGCTGAGCTGCAAAGGTGGGCAACCAGAAAGAAATTCCAGTGGCATCAAGATGCCAAATACCCAGACCAGGTTGTGGCAGCCCTGCTTAGCCATTTCATGCCTCAAACACCATTTCTGCACTGGTCAAACAAGACTCTGTAACCAACACCACAACTGCTGGCCATAGATTTCCCCAGGATGGATGGTGGGAAACCCATTTCCAGCTGCAATGGCTGCGAAGAGTGTGGGAATGAATACCACATCCTAGTTTCTGAATCTGCAAGACTCCCAGGCCAGCCTGCCAGCACTGCCTTGGATCTGACAGGAACCCAAAAACTTTGCCAAATGTTGGAGACTGGCTTAAAATGCTAAAGACAATATTTAAACCCCGTGGAAATTGTAAAACAAGGGTGTTATTAAAGTGGAATTAAGGACAAAAGAGTTGCTAATATCATCAAGAAAAGGGAGAATAAGAACATTTGGGTTTTAAATAGTATTAGAATATTAGTTGAAATCTAGAAATAAGGTTTATCTGTAAAACACTGTATCTGAGAAGGTTCCAGTTCATGGATGAGATACTAACTTGATTTTAGGCATCTCATAACACGTTCCCTTGTGTTGGGGCTGTCCCGGAGCCAGAAGGGCAGGGAGATGAGTGTGTGACACAGGCTGTCACAGCAGATCAATTTGTAACTTGTTCTCAATCTCAAGTATGTGTGACTGGTTTGTGAAATATACTTTGCTCCAACTCCCTAAGGCTGGAATAGTGGTTTGGGAACACGTAACTTGTGGCCTCTTGTCTGAAATTCCATCCCCAGTGTCTGCTGTGACCAACACAGGAGTAGGTCAGGGATTGTCTATTAATACAAATAAGATCCAGTGAAACTGCAAAAGCCAAGATTAAAACCAAACATAAATAACTTTTGGAAAGAGTATGAATCCCTGTGCTACAAGGGAAAGACCAGTTTCTGAATACTAAGGGATGATAATGCCCTCTGGACAAGTGTGCATTTCAATGGGAAAAAACTAACCTGCACAACATGCCTACAGAAAGCTGGGGAAGGGCTCTTGATCAAGGAGTGCAGGGGTAGGAGGCTGCTCTAAGGTCTCCCTGGAGCCTTCTCTTCTTTGGGCTGAACTCTTTCAGCCTGTCCTCACACAGGAGGTGCTCCAGCCCTCAGATCATCTTTATGGCCTCCTCTGGACCAGAGCCATTGAACTCTACAGATTTATTCTTCCAGAGTCTGGTGCTCCACACTTTCATGTGAATCTGGAGACACCTATCAGCTGAAAAAGCTGTGATGGGCCAGACAGAAAACACTTCAGCCCTGGGCTGAGCGCTTCGCCGGAGCCTTTCAGAGGGAGCACAGCTGTCATGTGCAGAGAGTAGCAAAGTTTTTGATGAGGGCTGTTGAATTCTGTGTATGTGTGGACAATTATTTGTGCCTGAAGCAGGAGATGGCACTGAAAGAGCCCTTGCTGTAATGCTGCCTGTCTCGATGGAGAACCTGTGGAGCAGCCAGACTGTCTTGTTCATCATCTTTGTATTCATTGCAGACCACATAAAGACATGAGAGACTCAGTTGCTGGTGATCACACGGGAGTAAGGTACAATTCTCCCTCTGCCTGGGGGAGAGATGGAAGGAAAGCAAAGCAACCTTGAGGCTTATCTAAAATGCTCAATGGAGTAGCTCACCTCTTGCTTAGGCAGAAGAAGATCCATACCTGGAGGCAAACAGGCAATACAAGGTCATATCTGCATCTCATGGCTTCTAGCTGGTTGGAAATCTTTACTGGTGCGTATTGCTGGCAAATGCTCTTGTCATTAAATATGTTTGTTAGCACATGGATGGCTCTGAAACTAAGCTATAATTATTGGTGGAGTTGGCAGTGGTGTCTATAATTAAGGTTGCCAGATATTTCCCATTAAAAGGTTCTCTTTTCCAATGCCTCATCCTTGCCAACACGTAACTGTTCAGGCTGAAATTTGCAGTTGCAGGCCATTGGCTTGGGCTGGTCTTTGTGTACGTGAATATGTGTGTGGGAGAAAGCAGGAGTAAGATATAATTTAACCAGATCCAAGCCTGTGATACAGGGAAGAGACATTGTTTTATAGTTATTTGAGGGAAAAAAAAATCTGACTCCCACATTGTTGAGAAAGTCTGGTGCTTTCATGCTTTATTTTTATTTTCACAGGGACTTGAAATTTGGCTTTGTGACAGATTTGGTTTTTTTTTTCCTCCTTCAGACTCCCCTTCTGGGTTTTGACCTCTTTGGATGGCTCTGCAGCCCTGCTGTCAACACAAGAAGAAGAGAAGGTTTGCCCTGATGTTTGTCTGGAGCTTGTGCAGCCTGAGGCTTTGGGAAGGGAGCAGGGTTTCCTCCTTCCCAGAGCAGGTTAGCAGCCTGTTATGTGGTTTGGCCCTGGAATAATGAGAACGTAGCTTGGATATCCTACACCCATGTGTTTCTCCAGCTGGCTCCCAGGACAGGGAGTCTCTCACACATGCACTGATTGAGTGGGGACAAGGGCTTTCTTATCATTATGGGCAGAGGAAGAAGTGGAAAACAGAGTAGATTATACAAGGATATGGATGGGGAAAGTGTGACTGACTGCCCAGTGAGGTGGGTAAATCCTTGGAGGGTCTGTATCCTGGGCTGCATCCA
>JAUMJL010001212.1:2500-130000 GCA_033558185.1 Dromococcyx pavoninus | reverse complement strand
AAGAAGTTCCTCTTGCCTTCAGGATTCCTGTTCATGTGCTGAGCAGCTCTGGAAGCATGGGCTGAACGCAGACAAGAAGTTGTGAAGTTTAATGTCTCCATTCCATGAGTGGGAAATATAGAGTTCTTTTTAGTTCTTTGTCCTAATTTGGGCACAGTTCATAGAATCATAGACTAGTTTGGGTTGGAAAGGACCTTAAAGCCCGTCTAGTTCCACCCCTCTGCCATGGGACACCCCCCACTGGATCAGGGGGCTCAGAGCCCCATCCAACCTGGCCTTGAACATCTCCAGGGATAGGGCAGCCACCACTTCTCTGGGCAACCTGTGCCAGTCAGGGAATCCTTTACATCAGCCTGGCTCCCATCGAAGGCATCAGATTTCCTTTAGAGGTGGCATTCAGACCTGGGGCCCTCACAGCTCTTTTCTTTCTGCAGTACCCTATTGAATTCTGTCTCTGAAAAACACTTAGCATTTCTGACCTCGTACTGATATTGTATTATGACAGGGTGTTCTTTGTGCACAATCCCATCAACCGCAGCGATTTCATATCTCTAGTCCCAATAAGTTTTTATGCTTGGCACTAGCTTGATATTTTCTTTGGTCATCCATGTAGAATTACTTTCCCCAAACTGTTGTCAACTTGGGTAATTTTGTGTTACTTGTTTGAACTTGTCAAATTTCATTTCAGACATGGGTAGTACTTGACTCATATTTACTTCAAACTCCTCTTCCTGCAGTTCATTGCTTTCATTATTTATAGGTGTTCTTGAAAGCATATCTGCTAAGCTCCTTACTGGGCCTGTATTTCACATTTAATGAGTACTTTTGCAATTTCATTACATTTTTCTGAAGTCCAGGTGGCTCGTTGTACAATGGATTTTACTCTACGGCTCCCAGTGCTTTATGGTCTCTTTCTACCTTGATTGAATTCTTCCCATAAACATATTCATGAAAATACTCGTGACCTAAAACAATTGCCTGTATTCTGTTTTCAGCACAAGCGTAGCTTTGGGTATGTTTTAGCCAGTGGGGCAGATGTCTTGCAAGACAGCCATGACCACTATGACCTTGCACCACCTTGGGTCTCAAGCTCCCTGTTAACCTCAGAATGTTCTAGTATTGATGCTTCTCTGACAGTTTCTCTTTACACCAAACCCTATTCTATTTTCAGTTATCTTTGGGCTTTTCTGGACTATCTGGAAGGAACATTCAGCAGTTTCTGTCCACTGTGAGAAAAAATATTGGTTAACCTGGACCTCTTTTCTGGGAGAGATCATTTGTACCAAGCCTTGCACAAGGGGTCTTGGAAAGTGGGTGACCTTCTGTTGTCACTGCAATACCAATATTATTAGCAGAAACCAGTACTGATGTTATGAATTCTCCCAGAGCCACCTGGTCAGATGTTTTCAAAGATGGTCTGAGTTTTTCCTGCAGCTGACAAGCTCCTTTGCTGTTCAAGACTTCTACCTGCCTTAATTCATCTGCCCTCAGCTGGCTGACTGCAAAAGCACTGCTCAAGTGCATCAGCATTTTTGTGTTGCCAGTGCTCATGGACATCTTTATGGTCACCAGATCATCCACTGGTGTATCAGTCTCATCTTAATACTCCCAGCACCCTGATCCAGTGGGAGGTGTCCCTGCTCATGGCAGGAGGGTTGGAACTGGATGAACTATGAGGTCCCTTCCAACCCAAACTATTCTAAGATTCTATGATTCCCTGAAATTCTCTTGTGTTTAGGCTCATGCAGTCCACTTTTTACACCAAACGGATTAATTTGTTCCACTGTTCACATATGCAAGAGAGACCTTTCCAGGACTGCCACCCCCAAAATCTGTGGCAACCTCCCATGGCAAGCCCTCCTGAAGAGGAAAGCAGAACCACCAAAATAAAGGTAAACCATTTCAGAGGAAGATTTCTCCAGCAGTCAGTCAGGAGCAAGGATGCTCCAAGTAACACAGTGAGCAAGGGAAAAATCCAAATGCATATCCTGAGCATTTAAAATGGCTGGGAAATGCTTGCTTTTTGGGAGTGACCAGTTCACTGCTTTGCTAAGTATCTTTCTAAGCCACCTCTTGTCAGAAGAAGAGAATAAATGAAAAGAGAGAAAGAGAGAGAGAAGAGAGAGAGAGAGAAAAAGACCTTTGCATAGCTTGAGCCTTTGTGCCGTGCATTCAGACTGATTTGTACCCTTTGTAGTCTTAATTATTTGTGAGAGCAGGATAACAGGAGTACCAAGCTCACCCATTATTTCCTGCATAAAAAAAGGCACACAGAAGCCGCTGATCGGTTTTGAATTAGCAAACATGATACTAAAAAAAAAAAACGGGGAAGGGGGGGAGAAGAGAGAGAGAGAGAGAGCATAAAAAAAATTCATTAATATCATCAGGGATTAGGAGGCTGATTAAAGTGTAGCTGTTAGCGTATGCAAATGAGCGATAGGCATTTATCAGAGCCTGTGCAAGCTGTCTCAGAGCTGTAAAGCCCACGTATGTTTTTCAGCTGATTAAAACAGTTTTAAGTTCTGGAGGATTTTTTTTTTTTGAGAGAGAGAATAAAAAAATTAAAAAACCCCCCATCATCTATCCTTCTCCTTTTGGCTAAATTCCTCTAAGTGCACTCCAACCATTTCCACTTGAATGCACTCACTCGCTCGTTTTCTTTTATGGGTAATGAGAGTTTGGGAAGGAAATGAATGCAAACTAAGGCTTGCCATGTTGCAGTCTTGGTGAGGATGCACCTCGAATCCTGGGATCAGTTTTGGCCCCTCACTACAAGAAGGACATTGAGGGGCTGGAGTGTGTCTGGAGAAGGGGTACAGAGCTGGGGAAGGGTCTGGAGCCCAGGGGTTTTGGGAGCGGCTGAGGGACCTCGGGCTGTTTGTCCTGGAGAAGATGAGGCTGAGGGGAGACCTCATTGCTCTCTGCAGCTCCTGGAAAGGAGGTTGTGGTGAGGTGGGTGCTGGTCTCTTCTCCCAAGTAACAAATGATAGGCTGATGGAAAATAGTCTCAAGTTGTGCCAGAGGAGGTTTAGATTTGACAATCAGGAAAAATTTCTTCATTGAAAGAGTTCTCGGGTGCTGGCAGAGGCTGCCCAGAGAGGTGGTTGGGTCCCCAACCCTGGAGCTGTTAAAAAGATGAGTAGATGAGGTGCTCAGGGATGGTTTAGTAGTGGACGGGTACGGTTGGACTGGATGATATCACAGGTCTTTTCCAACCAAATGATTGTATGATTCTATGAACAGCTTTCTTGGCTTCCCTATGAACGTCCAGAGGGAGGCCATTGGAGGCTGCACCCCAGTAGCCCCTTTGAAATGTACGCATGCTGCAATGCTGCAACCCGGCCAGGGTCAAGCCATGGGGAGAAGTGGGCTGGTGGCTCTTCTTCATCAGCTCCATCAAGCTTGAGGGCTGCATTTGGAGTCCTGCCTCACTCTATCACTGCTCAAATGATACGGGAGGTTCCATCCCATCTGTTCCCAAGCCCACCTCTCTGTTACAAATCAGGTGTATTGCTTCGCTTGCGAGAGCTACGTATAAAACACATCAGAAGAGCAAGGTAAGAGAGGGATGAACCTGGTGCATGCAAACACCATCAGATTTCTTCTTTTCTGCATCCCACACCCCATTGGGTTTCATCGTCCTGGCTGAGATTTGCTGAAGACACCAATTGGGGTTGACTTTTTGTGGGATCCCCAGGTAAAATTCCTAGAAGTGATTTTTCAGAAAATAGTGACTAAATTGAACAATTTCAGACACCTCAGCAGGGTCATTTAACACTGACACCTAAATCTGTGCTCTCTTCTGCAAACCTGGCTTAGTCAGTCTACATTTCCAGCATCTCCAAGGAGGAGTCAGCAGCAACAGGTGTTGTTCAAAAGTCATTCAATGTCTCTCTGTTATTGCTCATATTAAGACTTTATGCACCCATTCATCAATACTTTAAGTTTGTCTTCCCTTGGGTACGGTCTCTTGTCCATAATCAGAGTATTTTTTTTGGTTGTTATTTAACAGAAATAATGTCTTGAGGCTCTGGGCAGTTCAAGGCTGTTGTTGCTCTGCTGCTCGTGGTTCATTTGTGAAGGGAATTTCACACTTGGGAAGGCAACAAAAGTGGCTTTGGCGGAGTGCTCTTGAGTTGAGGTGATCGGTTGAGGAGAGTAAATTACTGGAGGAAATTCTGGAAATGTTGTAGATCTGAGAAAATCATGGGGGAAGTGGCTAAGGATTATTTTATCATATGAATCTCAAATTACAATGTACAATAAGTAAAGCATCATTTTGATTAAAACATCGCCTGTATTTACTGTCCACAAGACTGTGGTTCACCAATAAGTTCTGGTTGGAAATGGGAGCTGTTGTCCATTTTCATGATGAACTGAACAAATAGATCCATATTTACTGAGCTTAACAATTATACTAAACTATAGCAGTCTTAGAGTACTGAAAGGGTCCCCAGCAAAGCTGGGGAGAGACTCTTTCTCAAGGAGTGCAGGGATAGGATGAGGAAAAACAGTTTTCAACTGAAAGAGGGGAGATTGAGATGAGATCTTAGGAAGAAATGTTTTCCTGTGAGGGTGGGGAGGCCCTGGCACAGGTTGCCCTGAGAAGTGGTGGCTGCCCCATCCCTGGAGGTGTTCAAGGCCAGGTTGGATGTGGCTTTGAGCCCCCCTGATCCAGTGGGAAGTGTCCCTGCCCATGTCAGGGTGTTGGAACTGAATGGGCTTTGAGGTTCCTTCCAACCCAAACCATTCCATGATTCTGTGATCATGGTGAAGCATTGCTTGGAAGAGCAGCCTGAGCTAACTGTCTGCCAGCTTTTCCATTATAAACCAACAATGGTATTTCGAGTGGTTATAACTTTGCTGTAAAATTTTGCTCTGTTGAAACTTGGCAAATGAGATCCCTGCCCAACAGCAATTTTTTTTGTTGTCCTGTATTTGGAAGTAAATCAGCTTGGGCATTTATGTTTTAAAAGATTACTTCTTTTGAATCCCAGTCTCTCACTTCTCGGGCTGGCAAAAGCTCCCGGCGCTGCAGGGAGAATGCATCCAGCGTAGAGGAAGGGCTTTGTGCCTGTCATTGAACAGCGACCCCTTCGAATAATCAGGGAGGCACTTTGGCAGGTCCTGGACTGCGTCCCATCCCATACCTCCCCTGCAGAAGCTCGGTTATTCATCGCTGTTTCATACCATTCATTACCAACCCACCCAAGACTAGGAAGAAATATTGTGTCTGGGTGGAAAATTTCAAAACAACAGAACGGGGCCAGCTTTGGCAATAGCTTGTGAATGACTCCATGAACCACAGTGATGATAACACAGCTGGGCTCAGCACAGGAACAGCAGTAAAGTCCTTGTGGGTGTAGCTGGGAAGAATGCGACAGAACTCAGCAGCAGGGCTGCTGGGACACACGGTTGTCTGTATGGAGAGAAGGCACAGTCATAATGAGCTTTTAGCTACTCAAAGGGTGCTGCTGAGAACGGCCACCCAGCAAGGCTAGACTTGGTGCCAACAGACAGGTCAGAATAGGGCCCAAAAGCAGGAACAAGCATGCCCATTAAAAAATACAGGTAAAACCAGTTTGCCTGAAGGAAAACGCAGCAGCTTCAAGCAGAATTCTTTAAGCATATCAAAGCAGGTGTCAAATGGGCGGCTAAGATATCTTGTGGGGATGGATGAATGGTTGGATAAAGTTCCACTGCTGTTTAGAAGTGGATTTCAAGACTGGAAGAAATGATTGACACTTAGTAGAGAGCAAGGTTCTAGAGCAGGACTGTTCTTTGTCGCTATTTGACTTTGCAGGCATCCCATAGTTAAGCAGGACAATCAGCTCTGGACATCTCTGATCTTCAGAAGACCCAACAGAACAGGAGAACGGGATACCACCCTGCTGAGTGATGCTGGGATCAGCAAGTGCAAGGTGGTGCCCATGGAGGGAGGGAAAACTGATGGGGAGGGGCTCTTGATCAGGGGGTGCAGGGATAGGGTGAGGGGGAATGGCTTTAATCTGAAAGAGGGGAGATTGAGGTGAGATCTGAGGAAGAAATGTTTTCCTGTGAGGGTGGGGAGGTCCTGGCACAGGTTGCCCAGAGAAGTGGTGGCTGCCCCATCCCTGGAGGTGTTCAAGGCCAGGTTGGATGGGGTTTTAGCCCCCTGATCCAGTGGGAGGTGTCCCTGCCCATACAGGGGGGTTGGAACTGGGTGGGCTTTGAGGTCCCTTCAAACTGAAACCATTCCATGACTCCGTGATCCTCAGTAGGAGCTTGTGACATGGAAGCAGATCTGCACCATCACTCACAATTCAGGACTGATACAGGATCTCTGCTTTACTCTCAATTCCTGATGACAAAAATGAACAAGAAACTGTGTTTTGTTTTTTATAAAAGGTCCATAAATTGTGATGTAGCTGATGTTGCCATTGCTGCTCCCACCTTCAAGACAGTGTGAAGTTCTGGTTGTGCCTCATCCAAAATGAAATAAGGAAATAACGAAGGCTTAGAGCCAGGCAATACAAATGCTTCCAAGTCTGGCTTCAGTGATGATATTGTCTCTGTTTTTTCCTAGAAGAGAATGAATAGAAAATGAAGTGACTGTAATAAACAGCATAAAGAAGGTCAAGCAGGCAAACAAATTTAGTTTTTAGACAATTACAACAGTGTCTCATTCAAAGGGACACTGTATAAACTTGAAAGGCAACAGAACTGAAACTGATGAAAAGACAATTTTGTGAGCAATACAAACATAGCTTTGGGAATGCATTGCCCCAAGATATTGCTGCAACCAAGTTCTCCAGTTACACAGAAAAAAAGCCATTACAGAAGATATAAACCTCCACATTCCAGGACTTAAAGAAGCTTGTTCCACAGCAGCCTGTCCTGGGTTTTTCTGCATCTCCTTCTGTCATCTCTGGAGAATCAGTGGAATGGCAGGAAGATGCCAGGGAAGAGTTAGGTTGGACCTTAGGAGAAGGTTCTTCACCCAGCACTGGAACTCCCCAGGGAAGCAGTCAAGGCCTGGCAATATTCCAGCAGCATTTGGCCAACACCCTCAGAAACACGGTGTGAATGTTGAGGTTGTTCTGTGCAGGGAGAGGATTTGGACTCGAGGATCCTTGTGGGTCCCTTCTAAGTCAGGATGTTCTATGATTCTGTGGTACCAGATACTGGTGCTGCTCTGAGAAGGTCTGGTTGTTCTTATCTCCGGGCATCTGGAGATTTTCATATTGCACCTGGCCCTCTAAAAGATGGCACCATGGGCTGCTCTGATGGAGCTGACAGGAGAAGAACATTTTGCCTTAATGAGAAAATTTGGAATTCATTTCCCTTAAGGACAGATGAATGTTCTAGGATGGAGTGGTCTGAGTGGTTGTTCCCACACTGGGAAAGGAGGTGCATTGCGGAGGGACAAAGGATACACTCAGCCTGCACAGCAGATTTGGAGCTGGGATGATAAACTTTTCCTTCCCAGATTGAGTCCCCCTGACTTTTGATGCAGGATGTAGCACTTACCAAATGGGTGCCCCAACAAACCATAACAACTCTTGAATTGTTTTAGGCCTTCCCTCAAATTAAAGTATGTCAGACCTTAGAGGCAAGGAATAGAATTGCAGAAAGGAATTTTGGGCATAGATCTGTGACGACAACCCAAAACTATGAAGAATGATCTGCAGGCAGAAGTGGAGGAAATTCTGCATTGGAAATGCATCCGAAGCAGTGGGACCAGAAGGGTGAGGCAGGGGATTCTGCCTCTCTGCTCTTGTGAGACCTCACCTGGAGCCCTGTGTTCAGTTCTGGAGTTCTCAGCAGAGGACTGACACTGACAGGTTGCCCAGAGTAGTGTTGGCTACCCCATCCCTGGAGGTGTTCAAGGCCAAGTTTGGATGGGACTTTGAGCCCCCTGATCCAGTGGGAGGTGTCCCTGCCCATGGCAGGGGGGTGGAACTGCATGGGCTTTGAGGTCCCTTTCAGCTGAAACCATTTGATGATTCCGTGATTCTAAATAGCACAGAACCAGTACATAACTGGGGTCCTTCTCTCCAGGCTCAGGCATGAGAAAACAAACACCTTAAGTATGGCATTTAGCAACATCTTAGTCTTTCACTTTATGACATTTCTCTGGCTTTGAGGTTGTAGCTGCGTGGAGTCTTGAGATGAAAAGAACATATGCAAATTTCTAGTTTTATAATTGTCTATGAAATATAAAAGTTGCCTCCCCAAGCTACAGCTATGAAATTTTTACAGCTTTGCTTGCATTGGAAAGTTATAATCACCCTTTTTTTTTGTTAAATAACAGCAATCGAGCTATTCTGAAATGTGTTGTTTCAGTGTAGCCGTTCGACAGAGCAAGTCCGTTGTTGTCCATCTGCTGAGGACAATGCCTGAGTTTCAGAGGAGCTTTGGGGCAAATTTGCTTCTGCTGATCTCGACAAGGCAGTGTGGAGACATGAGCATCTGCTGAGACAGGACAGGAGAACTGTGCAAGAAGAAATACAGCCCAACTTCTAAGCAGTTTTGGACCTTTCCAAAGGCTGCAGTCTTGTGGAGTTGGCAGGTGAAATTGGAGTCCAAGATATATTGCAGTAATTCCACCAAGGAAGTGCTAACAACAGGAAACACAATGCAAATATAATCGAGGTCATCAGCCCCTTTTCCGTGCATAAGTACGTAAATATGTGCTCCTATTGCAGTTACTTAACTGTAATTGCTCAGGGCAAATGCAAGATCGGTTTTACAGTCGCTGAGCATGTATTCTTCCTTCAGGTGATATATTGGTTTCTGACCCTCCTTGGGCACGCCCTGTAAATATTTACACACCTCCAGTCAATGGGTTTGTGTGTCTATTCAAAGAGGTGAGAATTAATATGCAGGGAAAGGAGTTTTCGAAACTCCTTACAATTGCAGTGTTAAAATCAGTGTAGAGGGCAATGACAGATGCTGGTGGGCACTGGGTAGCACATCCAAAAGATGTTTCTCTTTTAGAGGGTTTTAGAGGGTTTTTGTTTGCTTTAGATGGAGAAAACCTACTTTGAGCAACTGCTGAGTAATGTAAGAATTGCCACTCTTGAAAAGATGCAGATAGAATCATAGAGTCATTTGGTTGGAAAAGACCTTTGAGTTCATCGGATCCAACCGTACCTGTCCATCAGTAAACCAGATCCCTGAGCACCTCATCCACCCATCTGTTAAACTCCTCCAGGGATGGGGACTCCACCACCTCCCTGGGCAGCCTCTGCCAGTGCCTGAAAACCCTTCCAGTGAAGATTCTTTTTCCTAATATCCAATCTGAACCTCCCCTGTTGTAACTTGGCATCATTTCCTTTCATGCTATGTCTTGTTACTTTGGAGAAGAGACCAGCACCAACCTCATTACTGTCTACAGCTGTCCAAAAGGAGGTTGTGATAACGTCTTCCCTCAGCCTCCTTTTCTCCAGGCTAAACAACCCCAGTTGCTCATTGATGCCGCTCAATTTTCTCTCACGCCACTGCCTGATGCCCTCCTTGGTCCCTTCAAACCTCATAACTATTTTCAGCCGTGGCCAGGAGATGGCCATTTGTGGCACTGATAGAGTTAGTAAGGAGGAAGCAGTTATTTTTGCAGCTAACCCATGCTGCAATGAGGTAACAGGGATGCTAAAGAAAATTTACTAAAAGGCAGAACACTTGTAGAAAAATATATATCCAAGCACACATAATTACCACACCATATTGTGCTTTTATTTTTAAGCTTTCTTGATAACTTCTGGTAGGGAGAGTGTGGGTTAGAGAACATTCCATCCGTGTGTCCTTTCCCATCCTTGATGAGCCCAAGAACTGGATACAACCCCAGCTGAATCTTTGTTCTTGGTTTAATGTACAGATGCAACTGGCATAACGCCTTGTATCATCCAGACCAGGTTAGAGGGGTTGGACGCAGAAGGATGAGGTGAAGAGGACCTCTTTAGGGCACATTTCATTAGTGTGAGCCACGTTGTGAACCTCCTGTCTCCCTCGCATGTGCCTTATTGGGTAGATTTGTCTTGCCTTCAGCACTGGAAGAAAATGATGTCTTGACCAGCTAAGCAACACACTTTTCAAACTCAGAGTGCTGCATCTCAGCCTAAATGCATGCTGACCTGCTCCCACTATTGCTGAATTCTTGTGGTCATTGGCCACAAAGATGATCTGAGGGCTGAAGCAGCTCCCGTATAACCCCAACTCTCTCAGCCTGTCAAGATCTCCTATATTAAGATCTTGTGCCCTTATCTATCCCAGCGGGTCCATCACAGGGGGCAGAGGTTCTTCAGGGAGGAAATTGCCATCTTATGGGGATGTTAAGACTGCTCAGCAAAAGCCTGGGAGCAGCTTTACTCTTGCTCACAGGTGGGCAGCACAGTCCTGGGGGGATGAAGGCAGTTGTTTGATGCCAGCTCTGAGGCAAACGCAGGCACAAGCTCAGACAGCTTTTGTGCCTTCCCAACAGATGATCCTTTCTCACTTGAAATGCTTCTTTCAGTTAATATATGTTGCAAATACTTTCGCTCTAGTTTTGCTGTATGGCCTTTTGCAAATTCAATTACAAACCCTCTTTTCTCGCCACAGTTGGAATTGTTCTTAGCCTAATATCATGTTCGTCAAGGTTTGGTTTTGTTCTCCGTGCAGCCCAAGATGTCCTTATTCCAAGTCATAGCACTCCTCCGCATCACGGCCCTGATACCTTTGCATGGAACACTTCTGGTGCTCTAAAGATACCAAAAGGTTTTAATTACGATTAAGCCAAGTCATTTCTACAGTTTCTAGCTGTAAATAAACAGCCTGTTTTGGATAATGGAGGTAATGGTTTGCATTTCAACTCTACTTCTAACCTCTGATTTTTGCTTGTAATATTTTATGTGGTTAAATCAATTTTTTCTGCCATTGAATGTAGCCTTTCTTTTTCATTTTTTTTAAACTCAGTTGTAAAGCATGCGTTTCATCACATCCTTGTTACCCTAGGACATGCCTGCTGTAGTTAAACTAGGATGTAGTCATGCTCTTTTTCAGAGGAGTCTGGAACTGATAGGAAAAATTTTTGTTGTTTTCTCCTATTGCTGTCAAAGAAAGCAAATGTGTTATCGGTTTATTAAAAGCCAGGTGAAAATAAGAGATGTTAAAACATAACCATTTGAGACAGGAAAGTGAGTTGCATTTTGAGAGCTGCAGAGTATGAGCTGTAAGCAGTACAATAGTGCACAAGAAATCATAGAATATCCTGAGTTGGAAGGGACCCCAAGGATCATCGAGTCCATCTCCTGTCTCTGCACAGGACAACATCAACATTCACACTGTGTGAAGAAATGTTTTCCTGTGAGAGTGGGGAGGCCCTGGCCCAGGTTGCCCAGGGAAGCTGTGGCTGCCCCATCCCTGGAGGTGTTCAAGGCCAGGTTGGATGGGGCTTTGAGCCTCCTGATCCAGTGGAAGGTGTCCCTGCCCATGACAGGGGGGTTGGAACCGGATGAGGTCCCTTCTGACCAAAGCTGTTCCATGATTCTATGAATTTACTGAAAGGGCTGTCTTGACAATGTGAGGACTGTTTTTTTGGATATGGGTGTGTTTTCTGAAGACAGGGTGTGACTTACCATGTCGTGTGCTGAGCTGAGGACAACCCTTCTGCATGGACTTAGTCACCTCCAGGCTACCAATGGGCTGTGAGACTGTCTGCTGTTTGCTGGCTGTGCCTTACACTGTTGAACACACTCTTTGTTTTCAGAGTTGTTTTAAATGTGCTTTACTAGGGCAGAGGCACTTATTTGGATAGGGAACTAATTGTGCTTGTTTCAGTGCATAGGAAACATAATACATCAGTACAAACTGTCTTAAGCCAGCCAACGAGTTATTATTGTAGGGTATTTTCATTTAGGTCACTTAAAACCTTGACTAATTAAATGCTGCGATGTGATTTCTTTCTAAAATGTAATCCACAAGCCAGATTTTTTGATTAAAATATACACAATTTCAATCAGCTCTTTTTAAAAACAGCGTCCTCAGATGTCATTGCTGTTGCCTTGAATTGCTTTTCACTGCATGTTGCTAAGATTGCACTTTGAATCCCAGCTCGGTCATCTCCCCAGCACCCTGCACCTTCCGTTTTGCTCTGCTTCTTGTACCCCCTGTCTGTTACTGTTCTGGACATGAGCAAGTCACAACCGAACGTTCGGAAGAGGAGAGAAAAGGGGATGCTTTTCATCCTGTTTAGGGGTTTCATATGAATTTCAGCCCTGGATAGCAATAGATTAATTTGAAGACTTCTGTGTTGCTGACAGATGGCATCTTCTCTTGTAATTTCATTGGACTGGTGTCCCTGTAGAACCTTGAGCTCCATAATCATAGAATTATTAAGACTGGAAAAGACCTCTAAGCTCATCCAGTCCAGCCATCAGCCCAACACTCCCATAGTTACTAAACCATGGCCCAAAGTGCCACCTCTACATGGTTTTCGTAGACTCCACCTCTGCCCTGGGCAGCCTCTGCCAAGGCTTCACCACTCTGTTGGGAAAGACAATTTTCCTGATGTCCAATATAAACCTCCCCTGTTGCAACTTGAGGCCATTTCTTCTTGTTCCATTTCTTGTTCTTTGGGAGAAGAGACCAGCACCCACCTCAACACAACCTCCTTTCCGGGAACTGCAAAGAGCGATGAGGTCTTCCCTCAGCCTCCTTTTCTCCAGACTAGATAACACCAGGTCCCTCAGTGGCTCCCAGAACCCCTGGGCTCCAGACGCTTCCTCAGCTCCGTTCCCTTCTCTGGACGTGCTCCAGTCCCTCAATGTCCTTCTTGTACTGAGGGGACATAAACTGCATCTGTTAATCTGTAACCTGCAGTTGCTCCTCAGTCCGGTTGTACCTGAGTTAGTGGGTTGGACCTGTTTCCACCAAGATCCGGCTGCTGGTTGGCCGATGGATAGCTTTGCTGCTCCATGAAATGCAGCTCCCGATCCTCTGGATGCCTCCTGAGTGTGATGCTCGTTCATGGCCACATCCCCATCACCTTTGAGCTGTCCAGGCTAACAAAGAGGAGCAGGCCCGGTGCCACATGATGGGTTATGCAATGGAAAATGCCCCAGCAGCGACTAAAAAAAGGGATGGACAGACATGGAGAGAATTTCTAAACACATTTTTACAGTTCAAGTGTCAAATCCAGAGCCTGTATGAACAATCAAGTATTGCACGTGTCTATCGCTTTAAAGACCTGCCTAACCCCTTCTTCCAGAACAGAACCATTAACCCTTTGTTAAGCCAATAATCAATAAGCATCTAATTTGTTACATTGACATTTTTGCTGGTTTCATCTGAACGAATTAATTAACAGCAAAGCATTTCCTTTCCAGGTGTAAGAGTGTGGGGGGGTTCAGCAGCAAGATATGTTTTGACCTTTGTTGAGAAAGCGTTTAAATGAGGTTAAGCCTTGGATCTCGGTGATCGAAGGTGTGGTGTCTGCTCTGACAGGTCTGATGGCCCCGTGAATACATTACCTGGGGCTTGCAGGGGATCTCTAGACAGTGCCTTGATGCAGTGGTCTTGGCAGAGCAACTGGAAAATGGCCAAAATGGGGAGTGGAGAATGTAAAAATAGAGCAAACTCCACCCTGGCTCCTCTTTCTTGACTCCAAGGCATCCCTCAGTCTTAATCTCTACAGCTGCAGCTTGCCCAGGAGTCCCTGGGACCTGCACTCTGCTAATTGAAGTGCATCTGGATCAAGGCTTTCTCCGTGTGAAGTGCAGCTTTCCTTTATGAAGCATCATCTCTAATGCACCTCCTGTTGATGTTCGTGTGAGATAGGGGCAGAGTGAAAAGAGGAGAACAGCAATATTATCGAGGTACACCTCGAGGTACAGCACTCGCTTTAATTGCTTCTGGAGTTCTTCACCTGGGCCTCATCAATAGCACTAATTCTTGAAGGAACGAGAAGGGAGGTGAGTGCAGAAGTGTACTCAATTTATTTCCCACAAGAGATGGTCGAGTTGTTTTCTCTTTGTTATGGAGATTGATAAGAGCAACTGGATAAAGCCTGGTCTGCTACTTAACCACCCTTTGATCTTCCTGCAATTGGGTGGAGGCTACCAGCCAAGTGGAGATGTTACAGTGCACAGGGGCAACACCCAGGAAGAAAACAGGGACCTGGGGCTTTTTTTTCTTATATTGTGGTGGCACTTGAAGCTTTCACTGATAGGTGCAGTCTGTATGTGTTAAGACAACATGTCTTTTTTTTAACAAGGAAAACTTAAAATGCAAAAGGGGGACAAAGGAAATGCTTTGTGGATAGGGATGGAAGGACATCCCTATGAGGACAGGCTGAAAGAGTTGGGCTCTGGGGAGACCTTAGAGCAGCCTCCCAGTACTGAAAAGGGCTAGAGGAAATCTGGGGAGGGGCTCTTGGTCAGGGAGTGCAGGGATAGGATGAGGGAGAATGGTTTTCAGCTGAAAGAGGGGAGATTGAGATGAGATCTTAGGAAGAAATGTTTTCCTGTGAGGGTGGGGAGGCATTGGCACAGGTTACCCAGAGAAGTGGTGGCTGCCCCATCCCTGGAGGTGCTCAAGGCCAGGTTTAAGCACCCTGATCCAGTGAGAGGTGTCCCTGCCCATGGCAGGGAGTTGGAACTGGATGGGCTTTGAGGTTCCTTCCAACCCAAACCGTTCTTGATTCCATGATGCTGGAGCATGCGGAGAGATCTGCTAACGCATCACAAGGAGCCAAAGCAAAAGTATCAAGGAGCAGGTGCAGGTATCCATCCCCTGCAGGGTCACCCTCCTCAAGGTACTGGTATTTTCCACTTCATTTACCACTGACCCAAGACAGAATCTCTTGGATCAGTAAAATAACCAGAGATACCTCTTTGGGTACCTTTGGACACCTGCCCGCCCAGCACAGCCTGGTGTGGACTCCCCTGCAAGCACTGCAGTACTCCTCAGCCAGGTCCAGGCTCAGCTTGCGTTTGCACACCTTGGGTGTCTCCAAGCCTAGACATCTCCTTAGGCACATCCCTGGTGCCAGCTCCCCTGCAGGTCCCTCACTCAGGGCCCAGCACAGGACTGAGGGTCCATCCCGTTCCAGGTTCCCCATGGTCGTGTTGACCTCTTTGCTGCATTTTTCCAAGCAGGAGGCTGGAGCACAGCAATCACAATGCTTGGAAGATCACATAGACTACACAGTGGCAAACTCCATCTCTTCCTTGTGGTATACTCTCCTCTGTCCTCTATGCTTAACTTAAGTCCTAACTAAGCTGTGCAATCTCAATAGAAATTAATAATATCGCTGAGAAAAAGTCAACATTACCTTCTCATCAGTATCCTGCCATGGTTTGGAGTAAATGGGTCTGAAGACAGCTGGAATAGCAAAGCCAAGTGATTGTGCCCACCACAGGTGAGAGCAGTGACCTAAGTGATGCTTTGCACCCTGACTCCTGCCCTGAGAGCAGGCATGGAACACAATCTGTTTGCTGTCCTCATGCTTGTTATACAATGAACACATGCCTGTGCTTCCTACTGTAAAACTGAGCTGATGAGTTTGGTTTTCCAATTTTAAATGACCCAGTTAAAGATAATTTATTCAGGGAACACAATAGCTGCCATCTGGTGTGGGGTGGGCATGAGATTTTGCTGAAGGTGACACCACTGCCTGGGAGATGGATCCCTGGATTAGGTCAGCTCATGTCCTCACCCTGTAAGCAACGGGGTTTTAAAAATATGACCTCATGCCTTGTACACTTGAGAGATACCTGTCTCAAATGTTTCCTGGTGCTGTTTCCCACAAGACATTTGATGGGACAGTGTTGCGACACAGAGATCCAAATGTGTCCTGGGCTGTATCCAAAGCAGTGGGACCAGCAGGGCCAGGGAGGGGATTCTGCCCCTCTGCTCTGCTCTGGTGAGACCTCACCTGAAGCCCTGTGTCCAGTTCTAGAGTCCTCAGCACAGTTGTTGAAGGAGTTGTTGAAGCAAGTCCAAAGGAGGCCACAAAGATGATCCAAGGGCTGGAGCACCTCTGCTATGAGGACAGGCTGAGAGAGTTGGGGTTGTTCAGCCTGGAGAAGAGAAGGCTCTGGGGATACCTTAGAGCAGCCTCCCAGTACTGAAAGGGGCTCCAGGAAAGCTGGGGACAGAATTTTTAGCAAAGCTTGTTGTGACAGGACAGGGAGCAATGGTTTTGAATTAAGGGAGAGGAGATTTAGGCTGGATACAAGGAAGACCTTTTTTACAATGAGGGTGGTG
Organism: Dromococcyx pavoninus; assembly: GCA_033558185.1. NCBI lineage: Eukaryota > Metazoa > Chordata > Aves > Cuculiformes > Neomorphidae > Dromococcyx > Dromococcyx pavoninus. Next base: position 113,776 of record JAUMJL010001212.1, on the reverse strand, counting down.
AGGCATTGGAACAGGTTGCCTAGGGCAGTAGTGGAGTCCCCATCCTTGGAAGCATTCAGGATCAGGTTGGATGGAGCTCTGAGCAACCTTATCTGGTTAAAGATGTCCCTGCTCCTGCAGGGCGCTTGGACTGGATGACCTGTAAAGCTAAAGCATCCTATGATTCCAATCACCCACAGCCAACATCTTTTCTATGTGGAACCCAAAGCAGCTGCCTTATGGTCTGTCCTACCTCAGCAGCAATGTCCCCAGGAGGCTGTGCCCACACTTCACATGTTTGGGTGTCACCCAGTAGGCCACCAGTAGGGTCATGTGTGATGAATGGGACACATTTACTGTGGTCTCTGGATTACTGGCTGGATGGCACGACTTCTCCATCACTGTCCTCTGGGTTGATCCACGTGCCCATGGATTAACCCCACCAGGAAAGCTTTATTTATTCCTTCATCCTCATCTGCTGCCAAGCATTCTGGTGTGACTGCTTTTGCTTTTAAGTGTCTTGCATCGGTATTCAGCTATTTACAGCGCCTGTTTCTGCTCTCCCAACAGTGTAAATCAAGATTAATTCCACTGAAGTTTATGGAGTTATGCCAGTGTAAAACTGACTGATAAGAGATTCGGGCCGTTATTGTCGGGTTTGTTCACTTTTTTGTTTGAAATTATACGTGTTGCTGTGGAATGATAAAACGAACGGATTCAAAGGCAGGTTCACTGCAAAATACAATTCAAAAGGCTTTCGACTTCACATAATACAGCAAAACAATCACAGCAGTTAGTAGTTTGCAGTGGGGTGGTATGACACAGTTTGGAGAAGCAGAGGACAAAATGAAGCAAAAGGAGAGGGACGATGGACGTTTCGCTACCCGCTGTTGAAGGCAGCAACAGCAAAACTGGGGTGCTATCCCAAAATTGGACATCAACAGTGGTTTATGCAGGTGTTGTGAGAATAAGGCAGGTACCAGGTACCAGCTCAGAGCCCAAGCACCCAGCCTTTCCCTATTTTTTGCAAAGTCCTTTTGCAGAAGAGCTCACTGCAAATCAACGCAGCAGCAGGGCAGTGCAGACTCCCCAGCTCCCTCTCTGTTAAATCCACTCCATGAGAGTCGGTGTCTCACCTGGCCTTTTGTTTGCATCCAGAGCCCCATCTCTTTTAACACAGCAGAACTGAAGTAGCATCCCTGCCTCTGCATTTGCTTCAAAACACGAAGTGTGACACACAAAAATGAGACTAACCCTATAGCTCAGGGACCAAGTGTGGGAGGGGAGAGAATGTGATGACTATCGAACATGTTCTGTCCTGTCACAGTGAGACAGGGCTTGACTTGATTACTTCACTCAGTATGGGTGGACACATATTCAAATAGAGATGTTTTCACAGGTTTAGTTGGAAAATGTTGGTGTGCAAGAGTGAAAGTGAGTTAACAACTCTTTGTGGAGCAGTTTTAGGCTCATAACAACATCTCTGTGCTTGAGCTTCTGCCCATTTCACCAGACCTGGCTCCCTGCAATTTCTGCCTTTTCCCAAAGATCCAGTCACTGCTCAAAGAAACCCATTTTTTTTGTTGGTAGCAGATGTGAAAATGAAAACAATGGAGTTCCTCAGCAGCCTTTCAGAAAATGGTCTGCAGAATTGTTCTGGATGTCGACAGCATCATATGCAGCTGTGAGTCAACTCAGAAGGGAACTATTGTGAAGGTGGTTGTACTTGATTTTCTTAATTCATTAAAGAGTCACAGGCACAGTCTCATCTTTTTGTGTCAGACCTCATATACTGAATCCTGGGGGATGTGACATGGAAAAGCCGCTGGTTTTATTGTTATGTTCTATTACTCTATTTTCTACAAAGCAAATTGACCATTGCATAAATAATTCAGGTTCCTTTCTATTCTATTCCTAAAGAGGTTTTAGCTGATATCTTGTTGCATTCATCTGATATCAATGCAATTTTCCCTTCTTTTTGGGAATTGTCTTTTCTATTCTTTCACCTCCCGTAGGATAGACGATCACCCTGCTGAACTGCTCTCCTTCTTGCCTGATATCTGCCTGGAACAACCAGTCCACCAGCATCTCCTGGTTTTCCCAGCACATCCCTTAAGCGATTCCAGTGCCAGTATTTTGGTTCCTTGAATGCTGAGATACTTCTCCTGAAGAATTCCAATTAGTTGACAGGTGGGTTTGCTCTTACACACATGTATTTATAAATTGAAATAGTGGGATTCAGTTTGCTGTGACTGTCAATACAGGATCTCACTGTTTATGTGTATGCACACACTTCTTCACTGGAACAGATTGCCCAGAGAAATCATGGATGCCCCATCCTTGGTGATGTTCAAGGCCAGGTTGGAGGAGGTTTTGAGCACCCTGATCCAGTGCAAGGTGGCCCTTTGAGGTCTCCTCCAACCCAAACCATTCCATGATAGTATGATTCTTCAGTATTTTGTACTGATTTCAGCAATCCCTCTCCACAAAAGCTGTGTTGGTACTGAATGCTCCTGCCCTAAGCAGAGCGAGAAGGTGTTGCAGGTTGTGCTGGTGGCAGGAGATCTCTGTTGTCTCAAGGCAGGATGTATCCAAAGGATGGGTGTCTCCACGGGGCGGATGTTTCCACTGTGATCTTTGCCTAGCAGAGGCAAAAGGAGCCTTGATTCACACAAAGCAGGGACAGGAATGACACCAGACCTTTGCAAGAGACACCCAGCATGGTTCAGTCCCAATTCTGTTCTCTCCCCTTTTTGCTGGGGATGATATTTCACTCCCTGGGGCTGAGCACATCCACACCTTCGCACCTCTGGTACCGCCTAGCCCAGCCCAACCCCATGGGTGGTGCGGAGCAGACAGCACCAGAATCCTTCACACTCCAAAAAGAGGCTCTTGCATTATTCCACTGCCTTTTTTCTCCCCCTCTGTGCTTGCCTGTGTAATGTTCTTCCCTTACAAATTTCATCTTGCTGCTCTGTGCATCCAAACGATTCCGTGATGGAGCGCACAGGGGAAAAAAATTATAATGCCATTAAAAGTTATCATAAATTTCAGATCAGCATCACTTTTAATCCGATACACAATTTTACTGCCTCTATAAAGTAGGTGATTTGCAGTGGTCTGAGGCGTCTCCTGGCGCGTTTTACTTCTTTTTAAATTAAACACACCAACTTTGTGCTGAATTCAGAGTGCAGACATAAAAAAGAGGGTAAAAAGGAGAGGGAAGGGACATCAGATGGGAATTGCAATTGAATCTTTATATATGCCATCTTGGTACTGTGGTACTAAATATAGTGCCAGGTAAATAGATGTGCTGAAATATTCAGAATAAAAAACAAATGTTCCAATAGCAGAGAAACTGAGCATGGAAAATGTTTCCCTTGCTGCTGTGCTTTGGAGGCTAAAATGCTGTTGTTTAAAACACTCTATGCTGGAAGATCTTGTGTATCTCATGCATTAAATTATACACTCTGCATAAACATGTATTTTATATTTTATATTGTGCATTATGTGGTTTCTAACCCCCCCCCCCCCATGGAGAGAGCAGTAAACCCAGAATATCCAATTAATTTAAATATGACATTATGCCATTTCCTGATATGAAATTTTTAGGAGAGAAAATGTAAACAGACAGCATTTCATGGAGAAATAGTTGAAATTAAGATCAGAGATAAGGTAATTATGTGCTGGTGATGAACATTTCTCCTGCTGTTTGGCCCATAGGTGTCACAACCTGACAAAACCACTGCGACCACATGATGAGGTGGACCCTATCCCCACCTTTCTGCCCCAGTGACCCCCACTTCTGGGCCAATAGTTTGCCACTGATTTAACCTGTGTCTTCTGAAAATATATCCGGTCTTCGCTCGAGGAGGTGAAGAATTACCTGGTGGCTTTGGTGAGCTGCTCACAACCTAACCCTCCCCTGTCACAATTTCCTGACATTCCCTTGGGTCCTGTCATTGGTCACGAGAGAGAAGAGCTCAGCCTCTGCTCCTCCTCCCCTTGTGAGGAAGCTGTAGAGCACGATTAGGTCTCCCCTCAGTCTCCTCTTCTCCAGGCTGAACAGACAAAGTGGCTTCGGCCGCTCCTCACACAACTTCCCCTCTAAACCCTTTGCCAACTCTGTGCCCTCCTCTGCACATTCTCCAGTATCTTTAGATCTTTTTTATCCTGTGATGCCCAAAACTGCACCCAGTGCTCAAGGTGGGGCCACCCCAGTGTGGAGCAGAGTGGGACAGTCACCTCCATTGCCCAGCTGGTGATGCCATGCTGGATGCACCCCAGGACACGGTTGCCCTCTTGGCATCCAGGGCATTGCTGGCTCATGTTCAACTTGCCATCGACCAGAAAACCCAGGTCCCTTTCCACAGGGCTGCTCTCCAGCCTCTCGATCCCCAGGCTGTGTGAACATCCAGGGTTGCCGTGTCTCAGGTGCAAAATCCGGCGCGTTCTGTGTTAAACTTCACGTGGTTGGTGATTGCCCATTAAAGATTGCCCATGAAGCTCTGCAGAGCTGCACACCAGAAGACCACACAGACAAAAAAGCAGCCTAGAGAAAGAGCAAATAAAGTGAGAACATCTTCCTCTACCTCGTTCTTCTCTGGATAATTTTGATTTGAATAAATTAGCTTTTGCCTGCACTAGTGAGAAGCCAAAGCAGCCACCCTTCAGTGAGATATTTCCCTGTGGTTCTTGTTTCCAGCTGACCACTAGGGTGACCAGAACCAGAACAAGTTTTCCTGTGGTCTGGATGAATTAACTGTAAAACAATTGAATGGAGAGAGCCGGCTCTGCCCACGGCAGGGGTTTGGAACTGGATGAGCTTTAATATTCCTTCCAACCCAAACCATTCTGTGATTCCCAAAACAAAAAAACAAACAGCTCTGACTGCTGGGGTGCAATGCCAGCCCTGAGGATGAAGCTGCAGAAACAAACCAAGCAATTTAAGAGGTTTAAACCCTCACTTTTCTTTGGTTTTAATTTCCAGGTAAAAATTTGCCCCGTGCCCATGCGGGTTCGTGGACCTTTCTCTCCCTGATCCCGTTGTAGGCTGTCTCTCTCCCCTGCAGCAGCCACTCCTGCCCTGACACAACCTCATTTCCCAATTTGTGCGGTTTTCTTGGTGCTGGGACAATTGGTTTCCTGGCTATGGGCTCTGTTGGCAGCTCTGATCTCCTCCAGATGTTCATGCATGGATTTGATCTTGCAGCAGTGTTTTCCTTCCTCCCCTTCGGCTCCGTGGCGCAGCGAGCTGCCTTCTCCCAAAACCTCTCTGCCTTCAAGTGCTTTCCTATCAGACATGACACTCTGCAATGGGCCCAAGGGCATGATATATTATTTATTTTGATTTATATAATTAAAGGGATGTCTGTCCCTGAGTTGAGCCAGCCTTGTGCTGATGATGTGGTGAAATGCCGTTGGCATTAAAATGATGGTTTCTTTTAACCAGGACTGAGACAGACTGTCCCTGACACCATTTAACAGCTTTTCATTGTTGCTGGCAGGGAAACCATCTCCAGATCTCAAAGAAATAGCAGTTTGCTCAGAAAAACAGCCCGTGTGGGGTGTTTAAAAGACGGGTAGATGAGTTTCTTAGGGATACGGCTTAGTAGGGAGGCAGGCATGGTTAGACTTGATCTCAGAGGTCTCTTCCAACCTTATGATTCTATGATTCCAGGGTGGAAGGGAAGCAAACTGTGCTGTCCAGTGGCTTGCAAGGGAGGAGATGCCTCAGAGATCCCCAACAGTCCCCTCCTGTGCCTGGCACTGGCTGCTTTCTCCACCCCACTGCATAGGTAAGCACAGCTAGAAAGCTACTAATGATCTGGGGAGGTGTCGCCCACCCATCTTTTCTTATGGCCCATCAGTGCTCAGTTTGCACATTTCCTACTGTATTCTGGAAATTTTTCTCACTCCATCCCTGGAAGCATTCCAGGTCAGGTTGGATAGGGCTCTGTGCAGTCTGATTGGGTTAAAGATGTCCTTCTTGCAGGGGGTTGGACTGGGTGACCTCTAAAGGTCCCTTCCAACCAAACCATTCTGTGATTTTAAGTTCCATGATTCAATGCCTCTTTTCCATCATGCCACTTGTGCTCACCACGTTGGCAGGACGCTTTGGAAGCCCCACCATGAAACCACCCCACCTTCCTGCGAGTCTCGTGTTCCCTGCTCTCCAAAACCTGTGAGTAGGCAGTATGCAGCTAAAGCTCCTCCTCCCTAACTGGGACACCTCTTCTCCCACTGGTTGGTACCCGGAGGGCACTCTGTGAGTTGCAGATTACCGAGTGCCCCTTTTATTGTTCACTATTCAAATTCAAGACTTGTTTAACCAGCAGACATTAGCAACTTGACAGGAGCCTGGCTGGAGGGGAAGGAAGGAGGTGGGCATGATGGGGGGCTTGGGGAATGCTCTGCTATGGAGAGGGGAGCTGCTCCTCCTGGTTAGCTTTGCTGCCCAGATGTGCAAGGGAAGGAACTGGGGGTGGTGTTGCAGTGGGACATGTGAAACTATCTCCTGAGTATCTGGGAATGACACAGGGTCCTGGTGAGGCCTCCACCAAGTATGTCCTAGCAGGGCTCTGAGACCAAGCAGCTTGGCCCAGCACTACCTCTTCTCCTCTGGGGTTCATTCTATGGCTTACTTGGAATCTGAGGGAAAAGATCTTTTTCTGGAAAAATGTTGGCTTTCCCAGACTGGATTTTATTCCCCCAGGAATGATTCCCACATCCTCTAAGGACTTCTCATCGCTCCATCCACCCACTGGTCAGGTGTTTCCCTGGGGAATAAAATGGCCCTGCTCAGCCTTCCAGCCCTGCGGGCAGCCCTTTGGGAGGAGGTGCCCTGAGGTCCCACAGGGGCTGATTTCGCCATAGGAGACCTCTTGGTGTGATGAAATGGTATTAAGCAGTGAGGGACCCCCCCACTTCCATGGGGTGATGTTGCAAAGAGGCAGCGACCACCCATCCCTGGGGCGTGGCTGGCTCCTGTCCTTGCAAATTGCTGACTGCTAAGACGTGGGACCTGCTATGAATGAGTTTGGAAGAAAATATCCCAGCAAATATCCCAGCACCTGACTCACCAGGCGCTTCTGTCAAGCAGAAACTCTGCATGAATTTGCAACATGCGCTCGCTCTTCCCTGAGAGCTACAAATCATCAAGACAGCTGCAGCTAAAAGGTGTCCCAGCAAATGGGGAAATCCTGTTTGAAAAGATGCGATGCTGGAAGAGAGAGCAGGTACCAGATTTCTCTACAAACCACCTCGCTAATAGCTCTATATTTGACTGGTTGCACCCCTTGAGATGGGAGCCCTCCTGGGGTCCCCCAGGACAACCTGGCTCCATTCTATGGGGGCACAGCACAGCCTAAGCAGAAAAGGCAACCAGAGCTGCTGAGGCTTTGTTTTCTGTCCCTCATTAGAAGCCGTAATTAGGAAGTTCTTTATGCCTTTCAAATTCAGTGCTTGCAGTAGGGCTGTCTTCCTATTGATTGAACTACAAAAGTGGATAAAACCCACATAGTTCTAAGGAGAATGGCCAAATATTGATACTGGGAGAGAGCTGATATTGTATAAATAGTGAATAATGCTTCTAATTACGCAGGGTTTCATTTGCTGGTAATGTAGCTGATTATGCTCAGTTTTCCAGGGCATTTCTTCAGCTGAACACCTGGCCTTCAATTAAAAATGGAAAACAAAGGCAAAACCTCCCATTGTTAATAAAAAACAAAGTGCTGTTTTTATGAAAGGAAAACCTTCGGGTGGGATTCATTCCTCAAAGCTTGAGTCACCCATAATGATCCCCATCTCCTCTCCTGCACTTTTCCCTGCTGTGGATGCGTGGAATCATAGAATCATAGGTCTGCCTCTGTTCTGTTTCAAGGAGGAAATGGCCTCAAGTTGCCCTGGGGAGGTTTAGGTTGGACATTAGGAAAAATTTCTTTACTGACAAAATGGTGAAGCCCTGTCAGAGGCTTTCCAGGGCAGTGGTGGAGTCTCCATCCCTGGAGGGGTTCAAAAAAGGTGTAGATGTAGCACTTTGGGACAGGGTTTAGTAGGCAAATTGTGGTTGGGCTGATGGTTGGACTGGATGAGCCGAGAGGTCTTTTCCAGTCTTAATGATTCTGTGATTCTATGATTCAATTGGAAAGTCTCATCACCCAAACTCAAGAGGCATTAAGTAGGCTGGGGAGGGCCACCTGACAAGCCAAACCAGGACCTTAACAGAGTGAGATGAACTCAGAGCTCCATCTCTTCAGTATCTTGCGATCAGGATCACAGTGGGGACCTTGAAATCCCAGGCAGGTGAACTGGACCCTGAGGATGCTAAAGGAGCATGTGGGGACAGAAGCAAGATCCTCTGCAGATGGTGCAGCACAGTCTGCACTGACCTGCCCATGCCTTTTGAGATGCTTGGCCCTGAGACTGACTGCAGATGTGAAGGATGGAACCCATCTTACACCTGGGGAATCACTCTGTGCCAGGGAATGGAGCATCTGTTCACATCTGGAGCAGGCAGGGGAGTCTGGTTGTATCCTCCAAGCAGAGCCAGCCCATCAAACCAACCAACAGCAACACCAAGAGTATCCCTGCCTTGTGTGAACACCCAGCTGGGTGCTTTGGGGAGTCCCTACAAGGCAAGCACACCCAAAACCCCATCTGACGCCCCCTCCCCAGCTTCCCCTGCTTTGACAGCTGTGGCCCCAAGCAATCCCTCTGGATCTGCAGCCAACATGGCAGGAGAGCTGAGAAGAGGGGATGTTCTTTGCCCCAGCGCTGGCTCCCTGCTCCCCACCTTTGCACCAGAGCGAGAGCCTCGTCTCTCAGCAGTGCCTGGTTTACGTGTGGGTGCGTAAGTTTAAACCAGGCCCTTAATGTTATTTGAGCATGAATTTCTCTTTTTTTTCCCCTCCTTTTTTTTTTTGTGTGGTTTAGTTTCTCTCTTAACAGGAAAAAATGATCAAAAATAAGAAAACAATCACTGTTTGAAAGTGAATGAAGGGCGCTTTCTCCCCCTCCCCCACGCTTTTTTCCTACTTTGACATCTCAGTGGTTTTTTTTCTTTTAGCCGCGGTTTCTGGGATAGGTGATAACTGCCAGTAATAGGATTAGCATTGATTTCTTTAGCAAGAACAGAGATGTGGCAGTTCCAGCCATTTACTGAACTGCCAGCTTTGAAATATCAAAAAAAAGGGAAGAAAAAGAAATCTGCAGAAAAAAAAGCTTCTTGCAGCATTTTAAAGAAAGGAAAGCCTATGTGAATTAAAATACACACACACACACACATATCTGCGCACATGGGGTGTATAAATATATATATTATATGTATATTATATATATGTATCCCGCTCGGTGCTTTTTTTGTTATTGTGTGATAAAGGATCAAAAGAACTGTCTCTGTTCTAAGCTTCAAGAAAGCCTTTTTTAAATTCATTTGGCTTTCTTTAGCTTTCACTTGCTAACATATTTTAGGAGCTAATCTTACATATTTACTATTGTATCCTGACTTTTTTTAACCTTGAAATGCAAGCAAAGGCAGAATGAGAAAGGGGGGAAAAATAAAGGATTCCGAAGAGAAAGAATGAAGGGATGTGCCCGCGGAAGCCTGCTGCATCTCCGCTGCTGTGGAGTCATAATATGAAACCCACCCAAGGCTAACTTTGATACGGTGCATTTTCTCCTTGCTGCTGGTTGTAGGAGCCTGGAGGGATGTGGGTTTAAGGTGGACCAAAAGCTTGGGTTCTGCCCTCAACCCATTGGGATTCTCCACCTGTGCTTCGGCGTGCCTGACCGTCTTTGCTAACAGTATTTCTCAAGGGCCAAAACCCAAGGCTGGGCCAAATCAGTGGTAGTTTTAAAAGCCAGAGTTTTAGGAGACTGCAATGATATCTCCCATATGAGGACAGGCTGAGAGAGTTGGGGCTGTTCAGCCTGGAGAAGACTCCAGGGAGGCCTTGGATCAGCCTCCCGGTACTGAAAGGGGCTTCAGGAAAGGTGGGAAGGGGCTCTTGATCAGGGACTGCAGGGATAGGATGAGGAAGAATGGTTTTGAGCTGGAAGAGGGGAGATTGAGGTGAGATCTTAGGAAGAAATGTTTTCCTGTGAGGGTGGGGAGGTCCTGGCACAGCTTGCCTAGAGAAGTGGTGGCTGCTCCACTCCTGGAAGTGTTGAAGGCCAGGTTGGATGGGGCTTTGAGCACCCTGATCCAGTGGGAGGTGTCCCTGCTCATGGCAGGGGATTGGAACTGGATGGGCTTTGAGGTCCCCCTGTTCTGTGATTCTGTGATTCTCTATCCTTCTCTAAATGCTGCAAGATATCAAGTATTTAGTGTCTACTGATCATCCTCTTTGTCTTGCATTCAGCCCTTGGGGGAGAAGGTGGTCCAATGGCAACATCTGCAGACAGAAGTGGAAGGTCATATGGAAGGGCAAAGTACTGGTTTGGAAGATGCCTGCTGCACAGTCCTGGTCTTGAGGAGGCCCTGGCTCAACCCTTTGCCCCTTGATCCTCAAGAATCCAAACTGTGTACCATTCAAGACAGGACTCAAAACTTGTTGTGGAAGCATTTGTCCTTTCTCATCATGTCTTAAGCTGAAGCTGACAAACCACTTTCATGAGAGCTTATCTCTATGCAGAGACTGTATGCAATGACTCATTGTCCTTATGCACAGCACAAAGCTCAGGGCAGGATGGAATTAGGGCTTTTCAGCTTGTAAACCCAAAACAAAAGAGCAACCCAAGTCATGGTCAGCAAGAAGAAAGCCCGTGCTGCAAGAGGAACCAGAGCATGATATTCTGCTCAGCTTTCTCCTCTGGCAGCATCTCAGCTTCATAAGAGTTTGCCCAGGGAAGTGGTATAGTCACCATCCCTGGATGTGTTCAAAAGGTGTGTAGTGTCACTTTGGGAGATGGTTTAGTAGATACGGTGGTGTTGGGTTGACTGTTGGACTGAATGTTCTTAGAGATCTTTTCCAGCCTTAATGATTCTATGATTTGGGATGGAATCCCATATAAAACCAAGTAAGAAAGTGTTAGAAGGAGACAATCAGATCCATTATTTGTAGTTGCAGTCAGCGTGCACTAAACTGCGTTCAGTTTGCTTCTTGGTGCCTGTAAAGGGTTCTCTCGGTTGTGCTGCATATGATGGGCAAACGCCTCCAAAGAGGATTATTTTGGGACCCATCCAAATTTAGAAAGGGTCACTTCCCCACATTTTCTGTACATGAAGAGGCAGTGTGATTGCTCCTGTGAGGGGCCTCTTGCTTTCCACCAGCAGGAGATAAGACCTCTGTGCTGTGACTGGCATCAAGTCAGCCAGGTGCCTTTTACTGTCCTGGTGTGAATCCCCCTTAATTTGATTGAAGTCACGTGTGAGTTGGTAGGCACACAGGCTGATGTCTCACCACCTCCTGGAGATTTGCATTTCTGTGTTCTTATTAACAATCACCCAAAGATCCATGATGCTCATTTCACAGACTCACCTTCATTGTGCCCTCTAATCCCTGTCCCCAGGGTCTACTTCTGACATTCAAGCTTTAGAGCAGCTTACAAGCCTTTATTTTTTTTTAACATCAAACTGCAGAAGGAATTATTGTTTCTTTTTTTTCTGCAAACATGGACCTCCTTTCCCCCTCCCTCTCCCACTGCCTTGAAATACTTGATGACTTGGTCACCATGGGTACAGGAACGCTGGGGCTGGTGGTGCAGGTGTGCTTCTAATCTTAAAGCACTGAGGCTCTGGGAATGTCTTCCAGCAAAACTCATAAAGCAACCCCCTCAGTTGCTCTGGAGATGGATGGTGGAGGGAAGTGGTCATATGATGTAGTCTTCAAAAGCATGGAAATGCACTAATCTTGTGTTCTTAGATGACATGGAAGAGCCAAGATAGGAGATGTTCAGGCGTGGCAAGTTGAAAGCACAGTGTTATCTCATCTTTTGGGGAGCTGATGTGAAATCTTTGCTCTCTTGCAGGAGTGCTGGAAAGAGCAGTTTCATGGGTATGCCTGGAGTTGCTAGAAAAGTTACAAAGATCAAGAGTTTGTTTCTTCTTCTGCACCCAGCCTGGGTTCAATTTGTTTGCCTCAAATTGTGCCAAGTGAGGTCCAGGTTGAATATTAGGGAAAAATTCGTCACCGAAAGGGTTGTCAAGTGTTGGAACAGGCTGTCCAGGGAAGTGGTGGTGTCTGCAACCCTGGAGGTATTTAAAAAACATGTAGATGTGGTGCTTAGGGGCGTGGTTTGTGGTTTAGTGGTGGAGTTGGCAGTGCTGGGTTTACAGTTGGACTCAATTATCTTAGAGGTGTTTTCCAATCTAAACAATTCCGTGATTCGGACTGCAGCAAGCACAGGGGCAGCCTGGTTGCAGGGCTTGGTTTCTGGCTTGGGCTGGGCAGGGTGGGTGTAATCCTCCTCACCCTACAGTCTTCTCCCCTCTGCTGGCTCTTTTCTCTCTTCTTTCACTTTTCCCATTTTCTCTTCTACTTTGTGCAATGGGCTCTGCAAAAGGGAGGCCTGGCCTGGGAAGACGTCACCATGGGTAAGGATCTTCCTGATGTTCCTAAGATATCTGTGAGTCTGGCTACGCTCAGGACTTTCCTTCCCACGCAGTGAAACGAGAACCCTGTAAATAGATGAATCTGAGAAAACATCTCCATCTCAGCTAAGAATCTGCGGCATAAAACCAGCCAAGTCTACTGTTCTTTTTCCAGATTCCAGATACTTCCTGACTGCTGACATCCATCTGGAACATTTCTTCTAACCAGTTGCCTCCCACAGTCCTTCCATGGAGCTTTTTTACTGCGGTCCTCTGAGCTAAGGACAAGATCCATTCTGCCACAGTTTCTCATTGCTGTCACTCCAGCCTAGACCACTTAAACACCTTTTCTGTCCTTACTGCCTGTTAATCTACAAATATTAAATGCTTGGAAATTAGATTTTGAAGAAATGGGTTATAACTAACTTTTTTCTGCCAAGTTCTCTTGTTCCATCCCCACTTTCTGTGAGTGTAATTGCAGCAGCAGCACCATGGGACGCTCGCCAGTCCTTCCCAGGGCTCTCTCAGCTCAGGCAATCTCCTTATATCTCTTTCTCTTTAATTTCCTGTAATTAGCCATGCTATAACTTCTGTGCACACCAGGGGAGGCTTGGAGAAGGGAGCAGTGCCAAACCCCCTGAAGGATCCCACCTTCCCCCCCTGCGTGCCTGCACTAGGGCTCAGGGCCCTCCTGGGCTGGGTTTGCCTACAACGCTGCTCCTGGCAGCTTTCAGCTTCATCATTCTCACTGGTTTTCAGTGCCTGGGTCTTTTATGTTCTCGATAAAGTTGTTATAGAAACGTGTGCTTCAGCAGTGTTCAACACAGGGGCAGCTCCTGGCACAGTGGCTCTGCTTGGTGGTAGACTTGTAGACCAGGCAGGTCTTCTGAGTTGTTCCTCTCTGGATCCACCAAAAGCCCACAGTGCTACCTAAGTGCTGCAGTATCCAAAAAAACATTGAGCCTTACTGACTGGTGCTTTCTAGGGCAGCAGGATCAGTGAAATCCTAGGAAAAGGGATCACAGAATGCTTTGGGCTGGAAGGAACCTTAAAGTCCACCCAGTTCCAACTCCCCGCCATGGGAGGGACAACTCCCACCAGATCAGGTTGCTCAAAGCCCCATCCAACTTGACTTGGAACACTTCCAGGGATAGGGCAGCCACCACTTTCCTGGGCAACCTGTGCCAGGGCCTCCTTACCCTCACAGCAAAACATCTCTTCCCAAGATCTCATCTCAATTTTTCAGCTTAAAACCATTCCCTGCACTCCCCGATAATGAGCCCTTCCCCATGAAAGGACCTTGGAGGAGGTGGGAAGGGCCTTGGGATGACTTTTGGTGCAGGACCAGCAGACTGGTGTTGCTGCAGGTGGGTGATGGTCTTGCTTGCTGAAGACACCTTCACTAGTATAGGCACAACTTGCTCCCCTATAGGCTGTCCCTGAACTTCAGCAGCCTCGTCACTAGAAATGCTCCCCTCGTATCCAGCCTGAGCCTCTCCTGCTGTGGTTTAAGCTCATGACTACTTATCTTACCTACCAGGAAGAAAAGCTATCCCTTCCACTTTCCATAAGCCCTCTCTGTACTCAGAGATTATAGCAATGTCCCACCTCTCCTCCAGCTGGGCAACCTTGACTTCCTCATTCCCTCCTCAGACGCATCGTTTTCTTGTCTTCTAATAATTCCCATCTCTATTCTGTAGAGTTGCTGCAAAAACCCCATATTGTATCAGAAAATGCAGATTCAGACTTAGGAAAAGAACTGTGAGAATTTGTTACAATTTCAGTCAAGTGCTTCGTTTTAACATGTTCTAAATCCAATGGAAGTGAAATGTGTTTCCTTATTTAAAAAAATGCACTGCTTTGATTCTTCTAGATGAAACGATGATTCATTAAACAAAAAAGTGCTGTGATTTTTCTATTTTTTTAAGGCCATTACCTGCTTGGAACAAAGATATGGATGAGGATATGAACAACCTGATCCAGATGGAATTTAATGTCCCTTCCAACCCAAATCATTCCATGACTCTATGATTCTGTGATTCTATATTCCACCTGCAAAAAGCAAGAGACTCAGACAACCAAGGCGGCTCCTGAGCTCTTTGGTCTCACCTATTGGCATTGCAGTGCTCATAACACAAAATCCCATCCAGAAATTCCACAGAGGCCCTGGTAATATACATCCAGTCTTTTCCCTCCATTAGACTGCTCTGGATAATAGTTGCTCTAATAATTAAAATCACACTGTAAAATCCCCCATGCACTTCTTGGAAACCTCGTGACCTTGGGTTTGGAAGCAAGAGTTGACTTGAAAGCAGTGGGAAGAAGTAGATTTGTGATTCAGGAGAGGTGTTTTCGTTCCTGACTGGGGCGATAGGATTATAAGTCTTGGCACTTCCCATGGACAGTGCCTTTCCAACCTACACCTTATCCAGTGTCTCTGTGACCAGGCATGAACCGGTTGCGCTGGGGAGATGTGTTAAATCCAGAGGTGGGAGAAAAGGCCAGAAATGCCAGAACAGCCCTATAAAGTGCGGCTCGCTACTGTTCCCATCAAAATAAATGGAAGGACAAGTAGCATCCAGTGTGGAATAACAAAGCGCCAGCAAAAGATAGGAGCGTAAAGAAAGAACCTATAGTGAAAGATGGAGAAGGGGAAGAGAACTAAACAAGAATATACAGTCAGTTAAGGCTTGCAGGGAAAAGATAAGGCCAGCTCAGAGAGCAGAAAGGCTTAAGGGGAATAAAAAGAGCTTTTACAATTATATCAGGGAAAAGGGAATACCAGAGAGAAAGTAGTTCCATTAATAAATGAAGAGGGAGACAAAATCAATGGTGTTGCTAAAATGGTAGAGCTACTGAACTCCTTTGCTCCATCAGTATTTAACAAGGTGAGAAGAGAAGAAGGGCATAGGAGTTGTAATATAATGAGGGCTTTGGCAGTGTGATTCTTCAGGGCAAAAGAGGTTTGAGGGGAAGGCACCTTGGAAGATGCAGGATGCAGAACAACAAATAGATGTGCTTTGCCCACACCTGATGGGAACCAGTTCGTTAAATCATGGGCAATTACTTCTAGAGAATAATAGGAAAACAAGTAAGGATGGCCAGGTGTGATAGGGTTATTTTTTATTTTAAATGGACAACCCTGGGAAAAAAGTCCATCGAGTTTGCTGCTCCATTAAGCAGTGAAATCATTTCCATGTAAAATATGTTAACATCTAACAGTGAGAAACAGTTGAACCTTGAGGAGAAACCCCAGTGCTGTGGACACCAGTGGGGGTTTGCCTTGGCTCAGTTTGTAGGCAGTGGAGAGCTATGAGGAATTATTGCCTGTATTTCCTAACTATCACATTTCAGTGAGCAAAGCAGTGAGGCAGGGGCTGCAGAGAGGTCGGGTCTGGCTGCAGGATGCGGATCACGGCTGAGCTGTGATGCACAGCACGTTCCTGTGCCTTGTGGTCTTGCAAACCGTGCACCAAGCAGTTCTGGGATGAGAAGCACCACCTCCATCCTTTATATAAGGGAAGACAAGTGATTAGCTGGAAATTCAGAAAGGGGTGGGGTAACCAAAGAGAATAATGGAAGAAGTTGATTTATATGATGTCTCAGAGAATAGCGAGACACTAAAAGCATGTAGTGCTGGTCAAACTGTCTGGCAATGTCACTGTGGAGCCTTCCAGGGAATTTAGTGGCAATGAAGCAAAGTCCTGCAAAAAGCTTCAGAGAATTGCATTTCTAAGGTAGGAACCCGCCTCCTTTGGGGGAAATTCTCTGCTTGTCAAGGAGTCTGAAAAAAAGAGAAACATTTAAAGAATGGCACCTAAAAAAATCAGGTTGTGTTTTTTTCTTAAGAGAATCTGAGTATTAAATAGCTATTTTTAACTACAATAATTTATTCAATTTCTATTTGAAATGTGACAATCCTTGCGGTTTGTCATTTCAGCTCCCTATTGCAAAATTGCATTGTAATAGTCTTCACCGTGGTGGAATTAGAAAATGCTGCTTAGATAAAGTGCAACCAGGAGTGAGTGGCAGGTGTAGGGGAAGAAGCCAAGCTGCTTTAGTTCCACACACCAAAAAAAGCAGAGATGTTCTCCCCATCAAGTGATTGGCCAGAGGCAGCTTCCCAGAAGTCTGAGGCATTTCAGTTGATAAATTCAGCTGATAAATTCAGCGGGGAAATTTCGGAAAGACAATCTTATAATGCAAGGCTTGTGTTCTGCTGCCTGCCAATCATTCCCTTGTGAGGAACTGGGACACCAGACTGCGTGGCACTCAGCTCTTTGCTCCCAGAGCAATGCTCACAATCAAAGTTATGGCTTGGTTGCTCATCAAAGACCACAAGGATAATCTTTTTGCAGTCTCCCCATATATTGGGTTTTGGGTTTTGTTTTTCTTGTGTTTCTCTGGGTTCCTGAATGGGAATCGTAGTCATTAAGAGAGGTCTTCGAGTCCATTTGTATGTGGCTTGGTCACTGATCCTTATTTGTGGGCTCTCTGTCCTTCTTTCATAGAATCATTGCTGTAAGTTCTACCTGGAGCCTTCTCTTTCTCAGGCTGAACAACCCCGTCTCTCTCAGCCTGTCCTCATACAGGAGGTGCTCCAGCCCTTGGATCATCTCTGTGGCCTCCTCTGGACCTGCTCCAACAGTTCCATGTCCTTCCTGTGCAGAACTAGACACAGGGCTCCAGATGGGGTCTCCTCAGAGCAGAGCAGAGGGGCAGAATCCCCTCCTTGGCCCTGATGGTGCCACTGCTTTGAACTCAGCCCAGGACATGGTTGGCTTTCTGGCCTGCACTTCGTCAGCTCATGTCGAGCTTCTCATCCCCCAGCACCCCAAGTCCTTCTCCTCAGGGCTGCTCTTAATCTGTTTGCCACCCAACCTGAATGGTCTTTGTACCTGACATTATCTATGGGATGCGCTGGAGTATTATTTCCATCTATCAGGGAAGGACAAGCCTACCAAGGCATGTAAGCTTTTTAATTCTATCAAACTCATCTCTTTGGAGCTAAGAGCCACTTCTGTGGCAAATGTAGTGTCTGCTGAGCATCTGACACTGCTCCAAGCCACCTAGCTTGAGCTTTGGGGTATGATCAAACCAGGATCAACTGACAATTAAAAGGTCTTGTGTCTATAATTTTTGCAACTCTACCACCTCCTCAAGGACTGCTGAGATCGCCTTCGCACAAAATCCCTCTTAATGCAGTCGAGAATGAAATGTGACTCTTCTTGTAACCACAGCTGCTCAGATACTTTTCGGTTGAGGCAATTCCTGATAAGAAAAAGGCGTTTTGCCTAGAATCAAATTTTTCTGTGGGAAGATTGATTTTCATGGAATTTCTTTCCAGGAAAATGAAGTGAAATGCTTTCTCTGGTGACACAGTTTATCTCCGCTTCTGTCTCAGTGGCTCATGGGCTTCCCAGGAAGCAGCTTAGGGGAATATGTCTGTCACTGGGCAAGATGGTGGTATTTTTGAGTGAACTCTATTGGAGAACTATTGGTGGTGTTCAAGGCCAGATTGAATGTGGATTTAAGCCCCCTGATCCAGTGGGAGATGTCCCTGCCCATAGCAGGGGATTGGAACTGGATGGGCTTTGAGGTCCCTTCCAACCCAAACTGTTTTATGATTCTATGATTTTAACAGATGGGTCAGGGTGGGGGGCACCAGTAGCTCAACGTGGAATGAACCAGTCCAAATTGCAGTGTCCTGTTCAATATGTTTTTATCAACTTCAAGAGAAGGCTTCTGGAATTTGCCATTCAGCCTGGCTTTAATATAAACCAGACTTGAAATGTTAGGGCTTTCCTTAGGATGAAGATCCATCTTTTTTTGTCCTCTCGATTCGCCACAAGCTTCCTTAACAAGAAACAAATGAAAGTCATATTGCAAGGACTCATCCACCTTCCCCCAGGGATACAATGTTTGTACAGTGAATGTCTGAACCACCTCCACCCCACTGCAAGGAAAACAGTTTCACTTGTGGCTGTTCATACCAGTGCCAGTTGTGACTGCCTTTCACGGCCAATAATTCTGTAGAGTTTATAAAACCAACTGGAACACTGTGGAGAATCTTGCTGCTGCTTTTGGTGGAGGTTATGGGATGCTGAGGCTCAGGTGTGTTTCCTTGTGTAGTGTTGGGACGCTGTTTGCCCTAGCCTAGGTTTTTGTGTGGAAGGACTTTGGAGGAGTGCACAAGCCAACTTGTGCAATGAAAACTGCAAGGAATAGATAAGTGGGGGCTGCCCCATCCCTGGAGGTGTTTAAGGGCAGGTTGGATGGGGCTTTGAGCACCCTGATCCAATGGGAGGTATTGCTGCCCATGCAGGGGGGGTGGAACTGGATGATCTTTGAGGTCCCTTCTGACCCAAACCACTCTGTGATTCTAAATCAGGCACAAGCAGCAACCCAACATGCCTGGGGTGGCTGAGGAATGAGGGAGATATCTATTGCAGCTGAGTGTGGGGCATGCCAAAGGCAGGTGGTTCACATATCCATGGTGGGTACCCATCTGTCAGGTTTGTGGTGGAGAACAGAGGCTGGGGCAGCATTTCTGCCCATGCCCCGCACAACAGTCCCTTCTCCTCCCCTGGAGAATTCTTGCTGCGTGTGATCCGTGCGGCAAGGGATGAATTTCAGCTGTAAAAATTGCTCGACAGCTCCTGACTTTTACACCACAGGGGACAGAAAGAGCTTCCCCAAATGGTATTACAGGGTGCTGCAATCTCTCACCCTGCGTGTCCTAACGCCCCCAGACCCACTAAAACAATGACAGCCTTTCCCTGTCAGGTCTCTTCGAACCGCGCCTCGCGCTCTGCGATAAAGAGCACAGCGCTATCATTAAGAAACTCCTACCCAAATAGCTGGGCTTCCACTCAGCTGCTTCAACGCAGAACCTATATTTCCTATTTATTTGTTCCGTTTGTTTATTTTACTGGACCACCCCATGAACCTGGGAGAAACATGCTAGAAAAAAAATTATAGCAACGCCAACTATTCTGGGAGATACACGAGCCCCTCCATGTTTATCAGGTTGAGGGCACTGTATTTTGATGTCAATAAGCAATTTTTCCAGCCCGGTCTCCTGCCCGACCCTTTTAATCCATCAATATATTATTAGAGATAAAGTTGGTGGAAGCCTGCTGCAGTTAGAAGATAAATGACATCTCTGAAGTCAGGCATTAAAGACTAGATTAAGGCCTTGTGACACCGTTTTCAGTGCTCATCTGTGCACTTCTGTTCAACCTATCACACTGAGTGACAAGAAAGAAAAATAATGAACTGGGCCAAGGAAAGAAGAAGGGAAAAAAAAGGCAGAAAGAGAGAGAGATTTTTTTCCCCCCCTAACACACAAACTACATCAGTTCACACTCAGGATTAGACTGTATTTAAAAAAAGGGGAAGGAGGGAGGCTGGGACTGGATGGTGCTATACAGATTAAAATAGGAAAGAGGGGAAGCTGAATGGGGAATTACAGTTTGGGTATGTCCTGGGTTTATTTTATTTTATTTTATTTTATTTTATTTTATTTTATTTTATTTTATTTTATTTTATTTTATTTTATTTTATTTTATTTTATTTTATTTTATTTTATTTTATTTTACTTTATTTTATGTCATTATTTCATTTTACTTTTTCCTTGCAGGAGTGACCTAGTTGAGTTTACAGGATCCTAAGGGTTTTGTCTGGAGCTAAAGCAAATCCCATTTAGGACCAAGGAAATACATCCTTTTGAGAGACCAAGTTAAAACATTTGCAGACAGAGACCTCTCCTCCCTCACTCCCATAACCATCCTTTGTCTTGGTGCAATTGTAGTGATGTTTCACTTGAGTTGGTTGTTAACAGGGATTTTAAAGACACACATGTGTGCACAAGGATGATTTTGTGTGTGTTTGTTTTCCAGTGCTATGCAGGAATGTCACCACTGCCCTTTCCCTCGGGTGCGGAGCCCTTCAGACAGATAATGTCACAAATGCATAGAATTGTAGAATCATGGAATGGTTTGGGTTGGAAGAGAACTTAAAGCCCATCCAGTTCCAGCACTCTGCCATGGGCAGGGACACCTCCCACTGGATCAGGGTTCTCAAAGCCTCATCCAACCTGGCCTTCAACACCTCAAAGGATGGGGCAGCCACAGGTTTTCTGGGCAACCTGGGTCAGGGCCTCACCACTCTCATAGTGACAAATTTCTTCCTAAAACGTCATCTCAATCTCCTCTCTTTCAGCTGAAAACCATTCTTCCTCATCCTATCCCTGCACTCCCTGATCAAGAGCCCCTCCCCAGCTTTCCTGGAACCCCTTTCAGTACTGGGAGGCTTCTCTTAATTCTCTCCATAGCCTTCTCTTCTCCAGGCTGAACAGGCCCAACTCTCCCATCTGGTCCTCATATGGGACGTGCTCCAGCCCTCGGATCATGTTCGTAACCTCCTCTGGACACGTTCCAACAGATCCATGTCCTTCTGGCCATACACTTCTGAAGATGGGTATGACTTTTCTCTGACCTGACTCATTCCCTTTGTCCTCCTAAAATTTGGGCTCCTTCCATCTGCGCAATACCAATGCCTTGGCTGAGCTCTATTCCCAGGCATGCTGCTCCTCAGTATCAGCATCACCTTTCCACCATCAGGCCGTGGTGTGAAGCTCTTTGTCCCATCTGTGTTGGCATACAGAAGATGACATGTCAACACAAGCATCTTCTTCTGCACCAATGTCATCGGACTCTGCCATCTGCATAGCTCTTGGCCAGCACCCTTGCCCTGCTCTGGTGCCCTTGCCTGGAGTCCTACCTTCAGTTCTGGAGTCCTCAGCACAGGAATGATCATTTGGGACAATTGCCCCCAGCAAGCAGCCTGGTGGGAGACTCTCCATCATTCCAGAGCAGAGAAGCCTGTGCTGAATCCAGCCTGGGATCTGACGTGCCTCGCCGGGGTCTCCATTCTGTACAGTGTGTAAGTTGCTGCCGTCTTCTTCTTTTGAAGATATTTTTTAATGTCTTAAAAAAAAAAAGATTACTTTGTTACAATCATTCAGCAAAGGGTTTCTGTGCCTGTAGAAAATATTAATAGACTATTATGAGGTCCTACAACTAATTTTTCCACACATATCATCTGTCTTTGCATGGTTATTAAACTCCAACAATATTTCATGCAATGCTTTCCTGCTAAATTAATTTGGTTTCTTCTTCTCCTGCTTCTTTTTTTTTTTCCTCCTTCCTCAACCTTTAAAATTAAATTGAATCTTCATAATTATGGCTTTTTTGTTGTTCCTCATATCTTTTTCTTTTCAATTTTCGTATCAAAGTGGCTATACAGTTTAATAAAGATGTAAAGAAACAGAAATGAAAGTGTAAGGGACAGGAAGGGCTGTGCTGGGATCAGAGACAGGGGGCTCTGGGAGAGCTGGGAAATTCTGGAAAGGATGGGATGGAGGTGAGTAAGGAGCTGATCAGCATCATTCTGAGTTTGTTCAAGCCTACATGGAAAATGATGAGGGAGAAGTAGTTGCTGGAAATGACTCATCACACGGGAGCTTGGAGAAACTGTGTTCCCAACAGGACTCATCCTGATTTATCCATGGATTTTCGGCATTGGTCTGCTGTAGCTGGGGTTTCTGCCACCCCAGGTGGTGAGAGCAGGCACCCTTTGGGCAATGCCCCTTGCTTACACGAGGAAATGTTGCAGTGCATACTTGGACCCACCCTGCAGGATTGCTGGGTACAGGGCTTTGAGGTCCTTTCCTGGGGTGACACAACCCACGAGCTCTCCTTCCAACTTCCCTCTCCTGTCACTAGCTCCCAAAAGGTTGGAGATATCTTTGGCAAGGAAAGCACAGCTGAGGAAAGAGAAGCTTTGTTTAAACTGTAAGAGAATCTAGCACAAACCCCCAGACCAGAACTTGCTGAGGTCCATAGGTAATTGCCAATACCTGCTCACATGGGGCTTTTAATAATTTCCAAGTCTAAACTGTGCAGAGAGCACTATGAACAGGTCTGGCTGGCAAAGTTTGTTCAGACGGCAACTGACTGTCATTTTCTTACCAAGGCTGTCCAGTTCGACCCACCCTGCCATGGGCAGGGACACCTTTCAGTACTTTGGTGGCCAAGTCTCTGTGTCAGACAAAACTTGAAAACAAGAAGAGCTTTTGTGAGGGTCTGATCCACTTAGGATTGGGTAGACTGCAATAGGCCCCACATGCTTTATGGGACAGACCAGTAATTCATCTTCCCCAGTGGACAAAAGTGGTGGCCAGGCTAAACAGAAGCCAGTAGTAGGACTTCCTACTCAACCTGGCAGCAGCAAGGTGTTTGTTTGCAGCTTCATGGAAGATTGTCAATGGAGCTGAACACCGCAATGGCACTAAGAGCTGGCTCTCAAACTGGTTCCAGATGATGCCTACAGCATGACTGCAACTGGCCATCTTTGGTGAGAGGTCCATATCACTGCTCCTCAAAGGGAATGACTGGTTTCATGGGTTGACATGTGCACTTACCAATAGGTGGCACCAATGGAACAGAAATGCAAAACTCTATGCAAATTTTTCTGGAGAAGAGGGCCTGGGAATTTTCCCCCCGCATGGCTGTAGGCTTTTCAATAAATGAGGTGTTGATTATACCCTGTTATCATTGCTGTAACCCATGGGAATCAACCCAAACAGCCTGTGATTCTGCTAAATCTCTTGAATTTAGGTTCACATGCCCAGAAGAGGGATAAATATTGAATGGATCATGTTTAATAACGTGACCATCTCTTATTCGTAATTCAGAGAGAAGCTGTTACTCGGGTCTGGTTCACATGATCACAGGAAACAGAAAGAAATAATCCATTTTCTAGAGGGATTTCTGGAATTTCCAGAGTCGCTTAATATCCAACAGAGACACTTGTGGTCCCATTCAGGAGGGACTGAACCTCCTTCTTCCAATGACTTCAGAAAGAACAGTGGCAAGAGAGGAACCAAAGTGTGAGCCAAGATCCTGGCTTACTTGCACTGATTTTAGACAGTTATTTCTTTGATTCCTGGCACAGCACCAGGTTCCATCCCTTTTCTGTAAAACTGGGCACCTCTAGAATGTTTTGAAACTCCTGTGCAGAAAGGGCAAAACTGTGTGATTAAAGCCCCAAACAAATTGCACTGGTCACTCTGTGCCATTTCTGTCACCGTGGGCTGACTACGCTCCAGCCTGGATTTTAACATTTGGTTTATACCCTGTATTTTGTACAGTTTAACAACAGAGGCCTCGTTTCCCTGTATTTTAAAGATGATGAACATTATCCTTCACATCCGTTTGCTCATCAGCCATGTGTTTATGAACCAAGCATCTGGCTACATTATTATTTATATTACAGGAGACTGAACCAAAAAACCCTCAACAACCTCCAAGGAAATCAAAACACATTTGGGCCAAACCATAGTGAAATGCTAATTTTTCCCCTCTGAACCACTGCCATAGCAAAATATTTACTGTTTATGATTATGCAGGCTTCTCACAGTTTTTACTGTGAGATTTATGGGCATGTTTGCATTTATAATATGTCAGAAGTTCCTCAAATTGTGACAATAGTCAGTTAAGGAATAATTTAGTGGTGAGATATGAAAAAAATGGAAAACTAAGAGCTCCTAAACAGGAGTTTAAGGCTTGTGAAGCAATGCCAAATGAATCACAGAATCACAGAATGTCCTGAGTTGGAAAGGCCCCACAAGGATCATCGAGTCCAACTCCTGTCCCTGCACAGGACAACCCCAGCATTCACCCCGTGTGTCTCAGAGTGATGGCCAAATGCTTCTGGAATATTGTCAGGCTTGGCACCATGACTGCTTCCCTGGGGAGCTGTTCCAGTGCTCCACCACCCTCTGGGGGAAGAACCTTAGATTCTACCCTCTATTACCCATCACTGCTGCCAATGTCTATGGTGATGATGGAAAGGCAGCGTAGTTCTAGCTTAGTTGGTTGCTATAAAATGTATGTAAAACTCTGTTACAAGTTGTCCTCAAATGCCTGGAGGTTTTGCCTGTGGAGGCGAAGGAGGAATTACTGTTTGCCATTTCAGGGTGAAGGTGATGTGTCCTGGAGCGGGTTGGTCTGTCGGTATTGAGGTGGGGCAGAAGACACTCCAGTGGATGGACGAGTCAGCATATTTGATCCTGGACCAGGCACAACTTCAGATGTTGCCAATGTTCCTGCAGTTTTTTTCTCTCTCCTGGTTGCGGGTCTCAGCCAAGCCCATTTGTTTATCTTGACCCTGTCCAACCATGCATGGAAACCAGGATGCACTGGTGGTGCAATCCTTCTCTCTGGTAATTTGCAGTTGTGCAAGATTCATTCCCTCCTTGTCACCGCTGAATTTTAGCCCTGAGTTTGAAGGACTTTTCTAAAAGAAACTCTAGGAATTCCACTCATGTTCAGAAACCTCTTTTCCTTTCCTGCACCCCAACATAGCTTTTCCCCTTCCCTCAGCACCGGGATGCCCTGTGCTTCCCTATGGCAAACACTCATCCTGCTCTGGTGGGAGCATGCAAGCTCTTCCCAGCACTGGTGGGCGTCTTGTGAGAGGGAGCCATCTGATTAAAACGCCATCAGGAAAACAAAAGGCATAATCAGGTTCTGCAAAAGCTGGTCCATCACGAACAGAAAAAAATAGAGGCTCTCTTGGAACATAATCCAGCACCCTGAGCTGTGTGTCTGTGAAGGGGGACTGAGCGGGCGTGGGGTTGGGCATGGGCATTTGCAATCAGGTACTCATCAGGCTTTGGATCCAGCTCCATTTTCTGTTCAGCATTTAACAAATCAAGGAAGAAATGCCCCTGCCTGGGGTCAGAGATAAATCTTCTACCCTGGACAAAGGGTAGATCTCCTTGTCAGTGCACTGATTTATTGTGACCTTATAGTCAGACTCTCTAATTTCTGCGTGTGGCTATAGGTGCCACTGGTGATTTGTTTCCTCTCTTGATACATTCTGGATGCTCAGGAACAGGGACTGCTGTGGGCTCACTGCCATCTCTCTGGGGGCAAGGTTTGAGCAGCTGTGTCTCCGCGTGGGTCAGCTCTGCAGGTAGCCCAGCTAGGATGACTTTGATGGTGAATGGGTTTGCTGTGCCTAAGAGTTGGATACCCATGCCCAGGCCACAGCAGATGTGAGAAGAGCTGGAAGGGTCTTGAACTGGTCAATGGGGAAGATACAGACCAAACCTAGAGCTATGAGGGTTTAGAGAAAACCACCCCTTGGTTTTCCTTACAACAGTGGTTTGTCCAGGCATACTCTGCAGAGGAGCAAACGCCTCTTGATTCACCAACAGTGAAGGAACAAAAATCCCATCCTGATACTCATCCCAGCCAGCATTTATCTCTGCAGGTAAAAATTAATTTCCTGCTGAAACTTAGGTTTAACCTTTATTCATCAGCCTTCCAGCCTTGCTGTGTTCTCCAATGGAAGATGCCCAGAACCCCTCAAGAGCCGACCTCTCACTTCTTCTGATACACTGAAAAGTTCACATTCTCCAAGCATCTCTCCATCAGATATTGTTGCCCATCCCTTGAGCTACCATGATGACTTTGTTCCCTTTGCAGCTGCACAAAGTCCTTGGTGAAGCCCAGAGCTGGACACTGTCCTGTTCATGTCCCAAGGCCAAACATTGAGACGAATCACCTCCTTGGACAGCAGCCCTCACTCACATCCCCAGGCTCTCCACTGGCACCTTCCTCTGCTGCTGGGCTCTTTGGAGCTTATCCAGAAAGGGGTAGGCAACGTTTCAGGAGCAAATTTTGAAAGGAGGCTTCTTCTGTGCCCTCCCTGGGCATCTAAAGAGGTTCAGGCACTGACCCCTCTGCACGCATCCTTCTTTATCAGCTCAGCATGATGAGAAAATTGGTGGGCGTGAAAACAGGCAGATGTGGCAGGAGTTTCCATTGCTGTCGCTGAAAGTCTGCATCGTCTTAAACCAGCACAGCTTTTCTGTAACATGCATAAATTGCCTGGTACCTAAGCTACCTAAAACGTATTTCAGAAAGCTTGGTGCAGCCGAGTCCCGATCTCTGTTGGAATTTCTATTGTGAATAATTGTGAGAATTTATTATATTATACTTATTTTCAGAGGAAAAAAAAAATCCGTGGGGAATGGAATTTATCTGTATTCTATGCAGCATCTTAAAAACACAGATCCTGGCAATGCGAAATTCACGTTTCAGGCAAAACTCTTCCTAAGCAGAGTGCTTTGTGCAGAAACCTCCAAGCCCAGCACTACCCTATCTCTTTCTTCTTTACAAACATACAAAGGGATAATAAAATAGCTAAGAAGCCGGAGCAGTAAAATTTTGTGCCCTGAGGGGGAAAATGGCATATATTGCCCTGAGCGTATAGCTGAGGCCAAAATATATATAGAGAGACTTGGGAAGTGTTTTCTTTCCTAGTGCAATATTTTACCTCTATTGCCCTCAGAACCAGTCAGTATTTGTATAATATATATATAAAAATAACCTTAGATAGATGGATAAAAACCAAGTAAAATTCACCTCGGAAAGCCTTTTATTCCAACTGGAAAATTGCCCTGCAAATGTACTCAACACAATACCCACTACTTCACTTGGAAGTGACAGTTGCGGCTGTTAACGCAGCTACATTATCTCATCTTAGGAGACAAATTCCAGGCTATATTTCACTGTAGCCTGGTAATGTATATATGCCCTAAAGACTGCTCCAGCCAGATCTGTCTTACTGTATAGATTTCAGATACGGATATATACTTCCCAGGGTTTTTCCCTTCCCCCTTGTTAGTTAGGGAGAGCAGGAGGTTAATAAAACACCACAGTGTTTCCATCATCACAACCATTTTGGCAGATGGGTGAGAAGCAGAAGGGAGAGGAGCCGGCCAGCATCTGACTCTGAGTGTGTGGTGCTTCCCAGGGATGGACAAGGGAAGGTGTTGGCTCCTCGGTGCCTGTGCTTACCTCTGCTCAGTGGTAAGGTGGGCACGGAGGTGAGGGAGAAGATGGCAGAAGTGGGTTAATACCCCCTTTTCCATGTTCCTGCCCTTACCAAGCCCGGTGCCTGCCTGCTCTGGCTCGCACGTGGTCCGCGGTGGGATTTCCAGAGCTGTTCCTGCTTGTTAACCCCACATCCTTCTGCAGATCTGAACTAAGGGTTGTGATGAGGAATTCTGTGACTGTCAGGAAAGAAAATATGTAAGTGGGGGGAAAAAGATAATCTATTAGGATTTTAAATAGTCTCATGAGTCTCTCCATTATTTGAAACACTTAAGATCACTTGACAAAGCCCTGGAGAATATACGGAAAGCTAGACAGGGACCTTTGATGGATGTTTTAAACTATCTAATGCGTCTTTTCCAACTCTATCCACTAAAAAATGACTAATTGGTTGCTGTTCTTCATTACTACGATTATAACAGCCTCCTGAAAGCGCCCGGCACTCCCGCATGCGAGATGCTGGCTGTTCATCCCCAGCTGAGCGTGGATTCCTGCTTTTTGCCATTAATTTTCAAGGCAAACATCTGTGCCACACTCTGCAAAGCCTGTACAGCAGCTTGCCTGAGGAGAGCCGGTGTTTCTGCACATGGTGGCACCACGCTGGGTAACACCAGACCTCTCCATGGGGAGCTGAGGAGGGGTTCGTGGTTGTCACCAATACCCAGCTCCAAGGCAATCACCTTGGAGAAGCCCTGGCAACTTTCTGTGCTGCTGCTGGGGCAATAACTCCCTCCCGTGGATCTGGGCTAACATGGACAATAAAACCTGACTGACTGTGGCCAGGAGCTCACTTCTTTATGCAAACGTAGCGTTTGCACCCACCCAACCCCCAGCTTTTTAAAGGTTTTGCGAAGAGGTCCAGTGGAAAGAGGAAAGCACATGAACTTAGAGAGTTTTCAGACCTTCCACCACAGTTTTGTCACACCAGAAGTCATCATCACATGGGGATGGAGTAGACCAGTAATTATCATAAAATCATGGAATGGTTTGGGCTGGAAGGGACCTTAAAACCCATCCATTTCCACCCTCCTGCCATGGGCAGGGTCTCCTCTCACTGGATCAGGGTGCTCAAAGTCCAATCCAACCTGGTCTTGAACACCTCCAAGGATGGAGCAGCCACATCCACAACTCTAAAAGCCATGCAAGAGCCCAGGGCAGCTCACACAGAGGGGATGAACCAAGGAAGACCAAAGCTTTTGAGCACCTGTAGTTGTACACCTTCTGCTCAATGAGGCAAACAGGGAAAAAGTTTATGGGCAGCTGTGAGTAAAGTTTAAAAAAAAAAAGAAATCAAGCAGGCACTTTTATCTGGCTAATTTTCTTTCTGAGAATTAGTTGTTTGCATGGAGAAACCTGCTGGAGCAAGAATTGAGAAAAGCCTTGGACAGAGTGGCTGCGCCTCCCAGGCCCTGAAATTTAAGATCTTTATAAATGATCTGTTAAAACTATAGTGACGATAAGCTTATGAATCATGATCTATATTAATCAGGGCTGCTGATACGGAAAGATTAATTGAAACGTGCAGTTCTACACAAATGATAAAGTGGTAACAATTTAATATCAGACAAGGAGAGTGAAGAAATTACACTCCAAGCTTCATGCATCATTACTATGGATATTAATATTTTACACAGCGCAACAGCATCGGGAATCATAATGAAAATCCATAACTAGTGCACAGACATGATTAAATACAACAGTCTTTAGGTGCTGTTTGGTGACGGGGGCTTAGCCATATTTCACTCCTGCTGCCGGTGATTCGAGTGATAGAGTCTAGACGTGGGTGATTAAAAAGTGTTCCTCCTAAAGGCTGTTAACCTTTTACTACAGAAATGAATTTCTTTGATTTTTAAATTATGCCGCTCACTCTGTGGTGAGGGTTTTTTTTTCTCTTCCCCCGAATCCAACCCTTGTCCAGAATATCGATAGAGCGGGTTCCCCAGGCGGTTGACAAAGCAGAATCAAAGCACCATGAAGCAGACACAGAGGGGTATTTAAAGGTGGGAAAGAGAAAGGGGGAAGGAGGAGGGGGAAAAACAGGTTAAAAAAACAGGTTTTCAGTGCTCATCATTATAGCAGTGCATATATTAGATGCAGTACTCGGGGCTGCGGTGGGCCATAAAGGTTTTATCCGCGGGAGTGTGGAATGGAAGCATTACTCACAAGTGGCAACAGCGCCTGTGAGTTATGCACCTCATTCCCAATCCGCACCCATAAAAACTTTATGCTGCACCATGCCGTGACGTCTTTTCGCGATGTGGGATTCATCAGCTCTAATGGGGGCTGGATCAGGCCTTTGAGTGAAATGCAGCATGCGGAGGAAAGTGAGCCCTGACTCAGCATTGCAAAAAGCCCCTCTTTTCCAGCAAATGCTTGGGCACCTATTTAAGTCCCCCAGGCTCAGAACCTGAAAAAGATGACAGCTTTGTTATCTGGCCTTTCTGTAGAGATAAGAAGGGTCCAAAATGGTCTACGTGTCATTTCAGCTCCTAAAAATGCATTTCAGTAACGCATGGTCTTGCCATCTTGGACTACACTGATGACAGTTAGAGGTGTCCCTCCCATGGTGCCCCATCCACAATGTGGGAAAGGGCATTCTCCTGGCTCCACAGCGACGTGGATGCCAACCTGAAACCCTGCAGTTTCTATGGCTGTTGGTGATGGGGGTGAGCCAGGAGTGGAAGCCCAACATGTGGGAGAGGGGTTGGAGATGACATATGACTTAGGCTGGTTTAGATGGCATCTGTCTGAAAGCGATTGAAGGTCTGTCTTACAGCAGACCATGAGACGAGTAGCAGTGTGGTAAGATGTAGGTGTACATGAATTGCCAGCTTGGACCACTGGAAGTTTGTCTTCTTATGGGTAGAACAAACACCGATCAGCTACCGGCTCTCACACCCAACAAATATCCAATACCCATTAAGTCCAAATACTTCCTTGCACTTTGTGAAGACAAAATGTTTCATATCCCTTTGAGAAATGGGCCAAACAAGATCCAAGATCTGACAGTTGTGTCCTCTGAGACTGGAGCTACCAGCACTCAAATAAGATCTCTAAGTCCCACTGCTGGCTGTTAAGAGGCTCACTGATATTCTGGATGCTAAAAAAATAGAAGAAAAAGAAAAATAAAAAGAAAAAAAGAAAAAGACAAAAAAGAAGAGGGAAAAAGAAGAAAGAAAGAGGAGGAAAGAAAAAAGAAGAAGTAAAAAAGAAAAAAGAAGAGAGAAAAGAGAAAAGAGAAAAGAGAAAAGAGAAAAGAGAAAAGAGAAAAGAGAAAAGAGAAAAGAGAAAAGAGAAAAAAGAAAAGAGAAAAGAGAAAAGAGAAAAAAAAGAAAAAAGAACTTTCTAACTTCCGTGACTGGAGAAAAATCCACCCATCCTTCCAGCTGCAGAATAGACATTTGTGGGCAGAGTGCTGCTTGTGCTTTTGTTCATTAGAAAGCATCCCAAGCAGTTCTTTGTCAGGAGAAATGAGAAGTTTCCGGGTAATGGAAAGGTCTCTTTTTTGGTAAAAAACCCCACATGTGAGTATGTCCAGAATCTGGATACACTTTTCTCTCTGGCTTTCATGACAAGCAAAATATCTACTCTGAAGGAGTGCCAACATCCAGAATGAAGGAAGCCAATAATCTATGGGAAGTATGCAAGCACAGATCAAAGGTTTCTACGGATGCTTAATCTTGGTTGTAATGTCTTTAATGAGAAATGGAGAAGCCTGGGATGGAGAAAGACTTTCCTTGGCCAGGGTCTTGGGTGTTAGATTTGATGTGTTGATAAGTTTCAGTACCCAGTGATGAAGACACGGACTTGGACCTGGAGTAACTGTGAAGGGCAGGTCATGCCATAAGATCCATAAATAATCATAGAATGGTTTGGGTTGGAAGGGACCTTAAAGCCCATCCAGTTCCACTCCCCTGTCATGGATCAGGTTGCTCAAAGCCCCATCCAACTTGGCCTTGAACGCTTTCAGGGAGAGGAAATAATGTGGATGCAAAGTTCTTCCCAGCAGCAGAGTGCTTGAAGGAGAACAGGAGAAGCTTTGCTTTATGGTGGAAGAGAATAAGGTGGTCAGATACCAAGGTGATGGGCAGAGAACGAATACCAGGCTAGAGGACATGCAATGACATACAAAGACATGACAAGGGGGTGAGGGATAGAGGGGATAAAATCAAAGCTTTGGTGCTTCCCCTGTCACTTGAATTGGGGATCCTTTGGATACACCTCACCTCCCCCTAGAGGTTTGGAAACACAAGGCTGAGAGAGAGCAGCTCATAATCAATGACATTAATTAATAGATGAATGGCAGAGAGGCACGAGTATTGCCCCGCAAATGAAAACCAAATCCCAGCCAAGGGAAAAAAAAACCCAGCAAAACTGTAGCAATTTCTACTCCGTTACCCTTGAGATTTGGCTCCAGATTCAAAGGATAGGCAGGCGGAGAGGGAGGTTGGGAGGAGGCGGGCGGGGAGGGAGTTGGCTCATATTCTGCTGTGACCCAATTCCATACAAAGCATCCTGTAACAAAACACGTCTCTATCTACAAAGTACAAGTAATCTTTGTTTTCAGTACAATACTTATCTGCATTTAGACTGACGATGGCAGTGCTTGGCTTATTTTCATGGATCCAGTTATCCTTTTTATCCCTATAAGCGTGTGTGTGTGTGTGTCTCCTCCTCTCCATCCTCCTCACCGTCTCTTGTGCCCGTGCCAATGGAGCAGTACTTGTAGGGTGCTGTTAGACATCAGCAGAGGTGGAAATACTGAAGGTCAGTGCCAATCAGAGGCTTTCAGGCTGCCCAGATTATATGTTGTCGTGGGAAAGGGAGAGTCTGGCATCTAATCACATCCTGAGGAGTCCTTGGGGTGCCACCAGAGGAAGGGAAATGTTAGTGCATGAGGCACCAGGCTACGACATGGGAGATGATTGTGCTGCCAGAGCTGCTGCCAGTCTGCTCTCTGGGCCTCTGCATCATGTCCAAGCCTTTACACCTCCATCCTTGATGGGAACTTATGGCAGGGATAGGCTTCTGCTGTTTGATTTGACAGTACCTCCCAGCAAGGTAACTTTGTCTTGGTAGAACTATCTTTAGGCAATACTGTAGAGCAAAGATCATGCTCAACAGTGTCTGGGTGACCACTGTCACAGACCATTACAAAACAGAGTTACAGATGGCACCTTGACACCAAAACTGACTCTCCAAGGTGTGCTGGCTTTTCCTGTTGTGCCAAAGACATACCAAAGTTGGTATGTCACCAACTCCCATCATGGTTTCCCTGTCTTCCAGTGATGAAGCAGGTCATAGAATCATAGAAGGATTTGGGTTGGAAGGGACCTTAAAGATCATCCAGTTTCAACCCCCTCCCCCTGCCATGGGCAGGGACACCTTTCTGTAGAATGTCACACGTGGAGAGTTCTTGTTCTTTGGACTGGTGTGAGTGAGTTTAAGAGAATAGATTCTCTCTTCTATTCAGGTTGCAAAAGAAATGAGTTTCCAGCCTCGAAGATACACTATAATTCAAGAAGTGGCTGGGCTAACAGCCTTCACACACATAGCAAACAAGTGTCATTTCCCAGAGGAGGAATCAGCACTGGAAAATTCTGTGGTCTTGGTAGTGCCAGAATTGACACTGGAGAAGTGTAAAGCGCTATCAAACCTTTAAAAATGTGTGGATCATGGCGAGACTATGTGGATACTCGGATGCAGAGGCATCAGCCTTCACAGCCAGCTGGATTTCCCCTCCATGAGTGTGCTGTCATCTGAACTCATCACTCTGCCCGCCGGCCATTCTGCCTTTGTGAAGCGTTTCTGTCTCCTCCGTCTCATCTCTGCTGTTACGGAGCTCTCATACAGTCCTAGCAGTAGGTTTCTGGATATTTTAGGAGCTCTTCCTATTTCACAGAGGAGGAACTAAGATGTGGAAAGTAGAGGTGTCCTGCCTAAGATCATAGAATCACAGAATTTTTAAGGTTGGAAAAGACCTCTCAGCTCATCCAGTCCAACCATCAGCTGAACCCCACCGTGCCTACTAAACCGTGGCCCAAAGTGCTACCTCTGCATGCTTTCTGAACCCCTCCAGGGATTGAGACTCCACCACTGCCCTGGGCAGCCTCTGTCAGGGCTTCACCACTCTTTCTGTACAGAAATTGTTCCTAATATCCAATCTAAACCTCCCCGGTGCAACTTGAGTCTGTTTCCTCTTGATCTGAGGACTTTAGAAACATGTAGGTGGCTGTTTGAGGACTGGACCAGGTCTGTGATATCAACTCCCTACCATTCTTTAAATCCTGGCCTTGTTTTAAGTTCTTATCTCCTACTTTCTTGCTTTAAGATTTCCTATGTTCAGCTGCTACTGAATTCCAGTTTTGGTTTTTATACATAATCCGTGGTTTCCATCTGAATCCAGCCCTCCAGAGTATCTATATTTTAAATAAGAACAAATGCAGAATGTAATACATGTAATTCCATAGTAATCATGTGTTTAACAGGCAGTTGACAAATTTACTTAGCTGGAAGTAAATATATTCAGCTCCCTCCATCCCTACCACCAACGGCCTCTGTTTATTTGGTAATCAGTGCGACCTCCTCCCCAGAGAGCTACCTGAATTGGTGCTGATAGGCAGATGACTCCCTTGTTCCAGTTTTTCCAGATGTTTGTGTATTTCCACCTGGTGATTCTTCACTCCTGGCAATCCCTTGAATTGCCTGCCAGCTTTTGGGAAAGGATCTCTAGGCTCTTCTTTGCTTATTTGTCCGATCGTGGAAATAACAATGTTTTTGAACCTCTGCTCATGTCTGGATAGGAATAGAAGTGGTGGATGGTGTGTGAATGTGGTTTTCAGCTTAAAGCTCTCCTCAACAAAGGAATCTGTTTACTGGGAATAAATTGGTATTTTCCGTGCATTGTAGTGCAGTCTGGGGTTTCTGGTTAGATTTCAGGCAATTCTTCAGGCAGTCCTGGAAATCAGCTGCTCATATTCATAGAATCACAGAATTACGGAGTGATTTGGATTGGAAGAGATCTTAAAGATAACCCAGTTCCACCCCCTGCCATTGGCAAGGACACCTCCCACTGCATCAGGGTGCTCAAAGCCTCATCCAGCCTGGCCTTGAACACCTCCAGGGATGGGGCAGCCACCAATTCCCTGGGCAGCCTATGCCAGGGCCTCAGAGCCCTGTATGCAATGTTTTGTCTCCAGTAGCCACAGGACCTCAAGAAAAACAGAGAGACAATAGCCCCCAAGACCAAGAAGAAGACCACCAGAACCACTCACTCATCTGCTGTGGAGATGCCCTCCTGTAGTAGCTACATTTTGCTAGAGCAGAGCATCAAGAAGATGCTTGTGAGTGCAGAAGCGACTTCTAAAGACCAGAGCCCTCCTTCATCCATAGATCTGACCATTGAAAAAACAGGAAAGAATCCCAGCTCTGCTCCACACAGACCCAATGGTGGATTTTGTCTCTCTTCCTCCAGCAAGTTGTTCAGAGGTGCTTCAACACAGGGACCAAGTGCTGTGACTGCAGCTTCTAAAAAATTCAAGAGGTATTGGGATATGGAATGGTGCCGAGCTGTCAGCATCCGTGTGCGTGAGAGGGACCAAGAAGTTCTGCGCCACTTCCCCCCACCGCACTGGGGTTAGCGGCTTGGGACTTTCACAGACCACTGGGATGCTGGGAATAAAGAGATGGACCACTTTTCCAAGGGGACAGAGAAAAAGAGAGAGAAGGAGGCACAGGAAGGAGGGGCTGGGAGAAAATGGGAGAGAAAAAGGGAGAGAGAGAGTGCAGGGAGGAGGGGAAATGAAAGGATATTATTTTTTTTGTATCTGTCATTTCCCTGCTATCTCCCATATGACTTCTTAATCCATCAGAATGCTGGGAAGATAATGTTTTGGGCGAAATAACATGAGAGAGAGGATAGACTCCCAAGGACCAATATCTTTATTGCTCGGAGGATAAACGGATTATGTCAGCCATTTTCTGTTGCTGACAGCTTTTCTTATTAACCGATTTTATTTTTTAATCTTCCAGGGAAGAAATATGGTTTTATGTCACAATAAAACGCCGGTCACATCTAATTCTGCCCTCAAACAAACAGATTTCTGAAAGCCTTGCAGAGAAATTTGAAATAACTTTAAAGAGGGGGTTTTTGGATAAAGTCTTTATCCAGAGGCTTGTTCAACCGCAGTGTAAAAGGTTTAGAGAGAGTGAGAGAGGGAGTGAGAGAGAGAGGGAGGGAGGGAGAGGGAGAGAAAAGTCCCTCACAGTTGTTTTTTCTGGTTGATCCCTATTAAAAGAAACTCTTCATTGTGGTGTACTCAAGGAAATACAGCTCAGACGAAAGAGTCACATGAATGTTAACAAATATGGCTATTTGTGTGGCTTACGCGCTGCGCTGGGCTTAGAGATGTTGTGCGTGACACTCAGAGAATGAAGGAAGCAATCATTAGCATCCCAGCAACCTGCTTAGCCGCCCGCTTTCATACTCCCCCTTTTGATCTGACACTTTTTCCTTCAGTTTTGCCGGGATTACGGCGGAAGATGCTAATAAAGTATCACACACATTGTAGGCAGAGCGATAAGAAAGTCTGCTCTGGTAAAACTTTGGAGTTGTAAGCCAAGCAGCCTTTGGACTTGTTGCTGAGTTCCCAGTGCAGACCTGAAAATTGGGAGGGTTTTGTTTAATTCCCTTTTTCCTCCCCCCTTAGAAAACCCCATGCAGACAGATCCTGCATATTTCATGTGCATCTCCTACAGGGATTTAGAGCAGGTTTCATGACACTGATAATATTCCAGTTGGTCATGGACATTTCTTTCCTCCACTGACTCAGAGAAATGAGGAGAGCCAAGGCTTGTGTCGAAATTTACTGATGTTCCCCATAGAGGGACTGCTGCTCTGCCTTTTCATGGAGTCATGGAATGTTTTGGGTTGGAAGGGACCTCAAAGCCCATCCAGTTCCACCTCCCTGCCATGGGCAGGAACACCTCCCACTGAATCAGGGTGCTCAAAGATCCATCCAGCCTGGCCTTGAACACCTCCAGGGATGGGGCAACCACCACTTCTCTGGGCAACCCGTGCCAGGGCCTCCCCACCCTCACAGGAAAACATTTCTTCCTAAGATTTCATTTCAATCTCCTCTCTTTCAGCTGAAAACCCTTCCCCTTGCTCTATCCCTGCCCTCCCTGATCAAGAGCTTTCCCGTAAGCAAGAGCCCCAAGGTCCTGGCTCTACCTCTAGCCAGCTCTGTTACTGGTACAGCTCATCCCTTGGTGCAGGCTATGCCTTGCTCTCTGCAGAGCATTGACCCTCACAGCACCTCTGAGGTGTTAAGGTCACCCTAAGGATCATCAATCAGAAAGGCAATCCAGTGCCTGGCAAGGTCCTCAGCAATGTGGTAGTGGATCCAGGAGCAGGGGTGGACAGATATGTTCCAGAGATCCTCATGGCATTATGTGAGACAGCTCCAGCATCACCCACTGATACAAGTCTTGTCTACAGAAAAATATAATCTGTTATAAAAATGCATTTTATAAATAGAAATTGGTATTTACTAAAGAAAACTGCTTTTCCTCCCAAATAAGATTTGTCTTCCTAAAAGAAATATATTGATGGGAGTGACAACGATTTGGACCCTTTTTTTCCAGCATAAAAATAGAGGAGAAGGAAACCTAGGGGAAGAAGCATGGGAGGCTTTACTCACTATAAAGAGTCCCACCAAATATTTAATCATAGAATCACAGAACCATTAAGGCTGGAAAAGATCCAACCATCAGCACAACACCACTGCGCCACACAATTTTTGAACACCTTCAGGGATGGAGATTCCACCACTACCCTGGGAAGCCTCTGCCAGGGTTTCACCACTCTTCCAGTAAAGAAATTTTTCCTGATAAGCAATCTAAACATCCCCTGGTGCAACTGGAGGCCATTTGAGTCCATTTCCATGTAGAAGTTGTCTGCCACTGTTTCTAAAACTTGTGATTTTCCCTGAACTGACCCTCACCACCAATGGGAAAGGCCAAATCTCAGCTTAATTAAACCTCTATCACAGAGAGATGGGATTATATCTTTAATATTTTAAATACATTAAAAAATATATACCTGAAGCATGGCATCCAGAAACAAATCTATCCCTATTCTGCCGAATTATGCTGAAAGAAAATAATCTTTCCTGGCATTTTCTCTCCCCGCAGGCTGCTGGTTGACCTACCAAAATCTGTCAAACTGCAACTTGTTAAATTAGTGCCCAACTTTAAGCTCCCATGGCATTTTCACAGGGAAGGTGAGGATTCCCAGGTGGGAAGGGCCACTTTGTCACCTGGGGAAGTGGAAGCAGCCTGTGTAGTGCACAGAGTCCCTCCTTTTGGTTGAGAAACATTAGGGCACTTGAGCTTTTTATTTTCTTCTCTTCCTACAACTTTAATGTCTTTAAATAGTTTCATGGTTAACCATCCTTGTGGGCATGCACAATGCATCCATTTTAAAGGCATAAATTTATTTGCCTTAAAGTGTTATGAGTGTTTATATGAGTAATGCAATTATCCCAACTCAGTGTTGCTTATGTATTTTCAAATAGTTCAATATTTACTGCACCAATATACTCCCTGTCCAATTAATGGAGACTGCAATATCCATTACAGTTTACACAAGAGAGTTGAAAGTCTTAATGCTTAGATTTCTTTCAAAACCTGCCTTTTCTGAACCCCAAATCCACCCCAAAAGCTCCCAAAAATCAAAAATTATGAGAAAATGCCCCTCTCCCAAAAGAACTCACCCTAAACACCAGAATCCAAACACACACTGAGATGAAGAATGGTATTTTTCACAGACTCATAGAATCACAGAATGGTTTGGGTTGGAGGGAACCTCAAAGTTCATCCAGTTCTACCCCCCTGCCATCGGCAGGGACATCTCCCACTGGATCAGGGTGCTCAAAGCCCCATCCAACCTGGTCTTTAACACCTCCAGGGATGGGGCAACCACAACTACTCAGGGCAACCTGGGCCAGGGCCTCCCCACCCTCACAGGGAAACATTCATTGTTTTATGTACTCTCCCACCCTTCCAGTGGGTGCAGGGTATTTTGCCAAGGACTTGCCTTTCACACAGGTCTGTGGGTGATGAAAAGACGTATTTCCCACCACATATTTTCTAAGTCCTATGTTCAGAAGAGGACAGCATCTTCTTTTCCCTCCAGAACACAGTGGGATGGAGCCTTTCGACCAGTGTATAACCCTCAGTCCTAGGTGACCCTAGACCTATCGAGTGCCAAAGGGAAATGAGCTGAGCTTTTTGGGTGTCTGCCCCAGAGTCAAAATATTTAGTGATGACCTTGGCCCTTGGTTGGACCTTTGGTGAGGCGTTTGGTGCTGGGCTGCTGCAGTCCTGCAAACAAACACCCTTTCCTGGGCTGCACTGAGTTCCTCTGTGAGACGAAAGCATGAGCCACGCCGAGAACAAATAAAGCCACATTAATCCCAGCTCCATTAGAAACACAGAAAATAAATAAATGCTGTTTTCAAATGTGGAAAAAGAAAAAAAAAATCAATAGGAAAAGAAATATTATTTTTAATCTTCTAAGAGGTTTTTACAAACAACAGGGAGGGGAAAAAATTGAAAGCCATGAAAAAAGACTTGCCAATGTCCTTTTAACCTTTATTTATTATCACTCAGTCCACATCAGCCCCTGACTGCAAGATAATTTGGAATTTCATTTTAATTTCAATGTATCACATAATTCAGCACAGCTTTCCATGATTTTTTTTTCTTTTCTTTTTTTTAACTGGAAACTTTAAAAATCTCTCTATAGGAAATGCATCTAAAAAAAAAATCCCAACCCACAACCCTTCTGCAGCAGTTACTTAATTTATAACATGAAAAGGGTTTGTGCTAAAATATGATAAAAATAAAATCAACAAACTTCAAAAAAGTAATATTCCTTAATAACATGCTTTAGCTTGAAGGGTGCCTGCTCCTCTGCTTTTCTGTGGCTTTGTCTGCTGCTCGCGTTACAGTGCGAGTTATTTTGAGACTGGCTTTATTGGAAGCCTTGTACTGCGTGGTGTTTAGATGGGTTTAGTGGCAGGAGTCTGGCCATCTAATGGCGAGCTGGGAGGAGCCTGGGGAAGGTTGGTTGATTTGTGTCACAGCAAGGGACAAGCAGAGACAGTCCTGGACATCATGCCCCAGTCCCCTTTCACTGCCCTTGAGATGGGAAGATGCCTCTGCATTCCTTGTGTCTTGGGGTGCATCCAACACGGCATCACCAGCCACTTGAGGGAGGGGATGGTCCTGCTCTGCTCTGCCCACCTTGAGCACTGGTGCAGTTTTAGGCACCACAGGATAAAAAGGATCTAAAGCCATTGGAGAGCTTCCAGAGGAGGGCACGGATTTGGTGAAAGGTTGAGAGGAGTAGCCGTGTGAGGATTGGCTGAAGTCACTTTGTCTGTTCAGCCTGGAAAAGAGGAGACTGAAGGGAGACCTCATCGCTCTCTACAGCTTCCTCACAAGGGGAGGAGCAGCGTGTGCTGAGCTCTTCTCTCTGGTGACCAGTGACAGGACTGAGGGACTGGCAGGAAGATGTGCCAGGGAAGGGTGAGGTTGGACGTCAGGAAAAGATTCTTCACCCAGAGGGTTGTGGAGCAGTGGAACAGCCCCCCAAGGAAGCAGTCACAGCCTGACAATATTTCAGAAACATTTGGCCAGCATCCTCAGACACACAGTGTGAATGTTGGAGTTGTCCTTGTGCAGGGTCAGGCACTGGACTTGATGGTCCTTGTGGGTCCCTTCCAACTCAGGACATTCTATGATTCTATGATCTCATGTTGTCTGTAACATTGCTTGTCCAGGGTGACATTGAGGTCTGTCCTTCCCTCCCAGCTCTCCCAGACAGTTGAGACTGACCTGCAAACAGGCTGTTCCTGCTACGCACCGCTGCCTTCTCTCCAGATCCAAGATGAGGCTTAGGGTCAGCCAGGAGAGTGTTGTCTTCTGAGTGAGTGAGCACGTGTATCTGTGTCTTGACCCATGCCCCCCCAAAAAACAGACAGGGCGTGCAAGCAGAGGTGGGAGAGAAGAAACTCCTTGATACAGACGGTCCACTTAATGAATATCTCAGCCTTGGGATCATTTGTTGTCCTGGAGCTCCCTTGATTGCATCAATTTTCTTGCAAATCATGACTCATTTGTGAAAGTACTTCCTTGGGCTCTTTCTCTTTGTAGTACATTTTTATTTGTAAGAAATTTCATTAATTTACTTAATAGGACCTGATGCAGATGGTGCATTTTCCCTAGGATCTTGGCACTGGCTTTGGGCAGGAGGAATCTCATAAATTTACGTCAGCTTCCCTCCACAGCAATCTTTATCAGGGGGCTCCTGAAGTGACAGCCACAAAAGAGTTGTTTCTTCTCCAAATTGCCTGTTGCTACAGAGCACCGAAAGACCCCATCTCCCAGCACTGAGCCAGCAGTGAAGGTGGCAGAGACCTAGCAATGAGTGGATAGATAAGAAATAGTCTTCTAAAGAAAGCTGCACCCCAGTCCTCACAGCAGCCCCCAGTAATGCTCTGCAGGGTGGTGGCTGTTCCATCACAACCTGTCCATGGAAAAAGGCAATAATTAAAAATGCTATTCCGCTGTGTATGGGTGTCTTGGTACAGGGACCACTCTGCACTACAGTGATCACCCTGATGCACCCAGAAAACATGACCAAGTTGTCCCTGGATTGCAGGTACAAAGAATTTTATTTGTGACATACCGGCTGGGGAGGAGAAATCCAGGCTTGTCTGGGTCTTCTTCGGAGCATGGATTGAGTGAAACCAGAAGGCTGTGCAGGAACAGGATGAGGGGAAACAGTTTGAAGTGGAAAGAGGGGAGACTGAGATGAGATCTTAGGAAGAAATGTTTTCCTGTGAGGGTGGGGAGGCTCTGGCACAGGTTGCCCAGAGAAGTGGTGGTTGCCCCATCCCTGGAGGTGTTCAAGGCCAGGTTAGATGGGGCTTTGAGCACTCTGATCCAGTGGGAGGTGTCCCTGCCTGTGGCAGGGGGGTGGAACTGGATGGTCTTTAGAGTCCCTTCCAAACCAAAACTTTCTGAGGATCTATAAAAAATAAAACACTGCCCTTCACTCTGTAAAGGAGCACAGTTGCTAGTGAGGTAGCAATGTGCTTAGCCTCTCTTCTCTAACACACTTGGTTACTAGTCTCAAAAATACTGATGGGAAAACAGACCTGGACAGCTAGTAATATAAAGAGACACTAAAAATATCCCTGTGGTTCTGAAGAGGCCCTGTACCTGAGCCTCATCACCTGTGTTTCTCAGATAGCTGATGTGCCTGGGAGACAGGCAGACTCATTCCTGCACAGCCCTGTTGTCACATCTAAACGAAGAGAAACAGCAATGATACTTGGCTGAAAATGCAGATTTTTGAAAGAGAAAGGGAGTTTTTTGAATCATCAGAATTATCTGTGAGCAAATCCCCTTTTTATTTCATCAAAAACATGTGGGGAAATGGATAGGATTTGTAGGTGTAGAATGAAATCATTTCAGGGTTCAGATATTCCTTTCTGCCCCCATGAGTGAGAAAATAAAAGTCCAGAAAACCTGAAATTTTTCTTCATGTTCTCTGGATTGTTTTTTTGTCAGGGGAAATGTTTTTATTGTTAGAGAGGTCTGTAAAATTAAGAAGAATAATTTCAGCTCAGCAGCTGTTACACTTTGGAGCGATCGACCTACACCAACCCTGGCAGAGATGGCAATTTCACGCATTTATGATACGCCAGGACACGTAAGCATGAGCAACCAGTCCAGAAGGAGAGCAGCAAACTCATCATGCCCTATTTAGCAAAATATTCACTGCAAATGTGCAATTCTGACCCTTACATTTTATTAAAAGGATTATATCTTAAAGGAAACTATTTCAGTCCCTTAGCTAGCTCTGTTCTGGGAAAACTTTCAAGACAATTTTAAGGACCATGACAGGATCAAGATGAAACAGTTCTGATATTCCATTTTAATTATTCCAGCTCTCTCCAAATGTGCTCAGATTCCTTTTTTTTTTTCTCTGCTGTGTCCCACCTTGTGGTGTAAACATTAATTTTAAGAAGATGCAGAGTTTCACAGCACAGAAAGGACGAGGATCTGTTGAAGCAAGTCCAGAGGAGGCCACGTAGATGATTCAAGGGCTGGAGCACCTCCTGTACGAGAACAGGTTGAGAGAGTTGGGGTTGTTCAGCCTGGAGAGGAGAAGGCTCTGGGGAGATCTCAAAACAGCCTCCCAGTACTGAAAGGAGCTCCAGGA
Source organism: Dromococcyx pavoninus (assembly GCA_033558185.1). Lineage (NCBI taxonomy): Eukaryota > Metazoa > Chordata > Aves > Cuculiformes > Neomorphidae > Dromococcyx > Dromococcyx pavoninus. The sequence continues at coordinate 70,995 of JAUMJL010001212.1, read as the reverse complement.
AAGCTGGGGAGGGGCTCTTGATCGGGGATTGCAGGGATGGGACAAGGGGGAACGGTTTTGAGCTGAAAAAGGGGAGATTGAGATGAGATCTCAGGGAGAAACGTTTTGTTGTGAGGGCGGGGAGGCCCTGGCACAGGTTGCCCAGAGAAGTGGTGGCTGCCCCATCCCTGGCAGTGTTCAAGGCCAGGTTGGACGAGTCTTTAAGCCCCCTGGTGCAGTGGGGGGTGTTCCTGCCCATGGCAGGGGGTTGGAACTTGATGGGCTTTAAGGATGCTTCCAACCCAACCTATTCCAAGATTCTCACCTTGCTTTTAAGCATGCAGTTATATAGGTAATTATGGAGTCAGCTCTTCTGCTCGTGGAAATGGACTCAGCCAAGGAACTGACTCCTCCTCACCAGATGTAAGTTGCCCTCACTTGGTCACCTGCATGGCTTGGAAAGCCATGAAAATGTCTTCAAGGCCAGATGTGCTGGGGAGGTAATTTTACCCTGTATAATTTTTGTATCAATTCTAGTTAATCATAAAAATATACCATTTCTCTTGTGTAGGATTGCATATGGATGTCGCAAGGAAGGGGGGGGTGGGCCCCGTGTTGTGGTAGATTTGATAGAAGAGCTTTGTGTCAAATGAATAGGTAGGTTTATTATAGACTTCCCTTGCTCCAAGCTTCAGATGAGAGAAATCCTATAATCCCGCCCTGCTTTAATACTGGATTAATGTGGATTTGTTAATAAAATGATAGTGAAATCGAGAATAATTTGTAATTAACTCAAACTTCTACTCCCTGCATCATTCGGAATATTTTTTAATAGAGATGAGGAACAGTTTCCGTGGCTGTGCACACTCCAGCAGAGCACTGCAAAGTGGGAGTCCTGCTGAAAAAAATGGAACCATTGCAATAGAGCAGCCTGAGTTCCTGGTGAAAGAAACCACCCAGATGATGCTGAAATACCAACCACAACTCTGCAGACCCAGTGAAGTGATTTCTGTTACCAGAACCCCATTCAGACCCAAGGTGACAACACTTCTCAGGGTAAAATACAAAACGTTACCCACCAAAATGAGGAGCACACAAGCAGACAAGTGTTGCAACAAGCAAATAAAATACAAACTATGTAGAAACCAATTAGCAGGTTTAGAATTGCAGTGTTAATATTGCCCAGTGGTACCTCGACAACAGCTTTAAAAGGCCATGTGTTGTCTATGTGGATTTCAAACAAGACACTCTTCTGATATAAAGACTTTACATGGACGCAGTAGTTGAGGGTTTGTCATAGAATCATTACAGTTGGAAAAGCCCTCTAAGCTCATCCAGTCCAACCATAAGTCCAGCCACACTGTGCCCACTAAACCATGTCCCACAGTGTTATGCTCACACCTTTTTTAAAATCCTCCAGGGATGGAGACTCCACCTCTGCCCAGGGCAGCCTCTGCCAGGGATTCACCACTCTGTCAGGAAAGACATTTTCCCTGATATCCAATCTAAACCTCCCCTGGCACAACTTGAGGCCATTTCCTCTCGTCCTATCACTTGTTACTTGGGAGAAGAGCCCAGCGCCCACCTCACCACAACTTCCTTTCTGGGAGCTGCACAGAGTGATGAGGTCTCCCCTCAGCCTCCTCTTCTCCAGACTAAACAGCCCCAGGCCCCTCAGCCGCTTCCAGAACCCCTGGGCTCCAGACTCTTCCCCAGCTCTGTTCCCTTCTCCAGACACGCTCCAGCCCCTCAATATCCTTCTTGGAGTGAGGGGCCAAAACTGATCCCAGGATTGAAGGTGCAGACTCAGCAGTGCCAAGTCCAGGGGGACAATTCCCTCCCTGCTCCTGCTGGCCACACCATGGCTGATCCAAGCTAGGATGCTGTTGGCCTTCTTGGCCACTTGGGCCACTGCTGACTCATGTTCAGCCACTGCTGACCAGCACTTCCAGGTCCTTTTCCTCCACGCAGCTTTCCATCCACCCTTCCCCAAGCCTGGAGTGCTGCCTGGGGTTGTTGCGACCCAAGTGCATGACCCAGCACTTGTCCTTGTTGATCCTCATACAATTGACCTCTGACCATCAATCCAGCCTGCCCAGACCTTTCCTGCCCTCCAGGAGACCAGCTGTCCCACACAATTTGTTGTTCTCTATGAACTGACTGAGGGTGCGCCCAATCCCCTCATCCAGATCATACACAAAAATATTAAACAGAACTGGGCCCAACACAGAGCCCCATGGAAAGAGACCAGGGCTCCAAATCCTGTCTCTTACAATTTTTAAAAAATGAACTAAAATGACTCATTTGTTCAAAGATAACCATGCTGTGCTCTGCTGTGTGGCAGGAGAAAGGTGGAAGAGTAAGAGATGGAAAATGTACTTTTACCCCTGGATAATTTTTGTTAAGGTTTGCATCTTTGCTCATTAATCGTAAAAATATACTGGCTGCATCATGCAGTGTCGTATACACGCACCCTCAGATGGAGAGGTGGGCTAGAGATGGCCTAGAGACACTCATAGAAGATGGAGATGACAACGGTCTTCCAGGAGACACATGGAAAATTTGTCTTCATAGAATCACAGAATGGTCTGAGTCAGAAGGGACCTTAGAGATCATCCAGTTCCAATCCCCTGCCATGGGCAAAGATACCTTCCACTGGATCAGGGTGCTCAAAGGCCCACCCAACCTGGCCTTGAACACCTCCAGGGATGTTGTGTGGGACACAGACTGCCCATATCCCTGTAGGGAAAAGGTGTCATTTGTTTTTTCGTGCAAACCAGACTCTTATGAATAAACCTCGCTTTGACAGGGAGTTGGAGAAATCCAGTGAGTGGTGTCTGTCTGCAACATTGCAAACGAGGGAGGATGCTTCAGAGAGAAACAGAAAATCCCCTCATGGCATCAAGCCTGACAAACCCAGCTGGTGTCACGGGTCACCATCCACAGCATTAACCATCGTTATCGCTCAGTTCAGCCTGGCTTTGACCGCTTCACCTAGAGCTCTTATCACTGTCTGCCCTTGGCCACAGAGCAGCACTTTTAAAACTTCCCAATAATTGACCCTCAGCACAGACCTCCCCTTGGATCAGACTCACTTACAGCTGGGGTCATCAGTCAAAAAAGCGCAGGAGAGCAGCATTTGTCCTTCATCTTCCTCAGCTTTGGGGACAGCCGGTTGCCTACATTGAATAACAAAAATAAAGATGACTTATTACCATTGCTTCTATCCTCCAGGCTAAGTCTTTTACAGGACTTCTAACCCATAGTTAGGACCTGGCACTCAAGGGAGGATTTGTCCCACCTTTGGCTCTGTCTCTCTGTTTCTTCCCTAATCATTTTTCAGTCTGGAGACATCCTACACCCCAGCACAAGTGTTTTAATGGGAACACTACAGAGCACACAGCAACTCACAGCATTTAGTTATAACCACTCAGTTTATAAACCTTCTGGCCAGCTGGCCTGCATATTTGGGCACCCCCTCACTTAACAATTACATCTCTAACCTGTCCCAGCTGCTCTTTCAGCAAGTTTGCTCCTCATTTATGGGAGAATCAGTTCAAATTGATTTGCCTTTTTATTAAGCTGTAGGGAAAGTTTTCTCTTTCAGCTGTGAGTCTGCTGTGGTGTTCCTTGCTGATCCCCTCAACTGCTTGGACCTTGTATCTGTAAAGAAATACCACCCAGATCTAAAAGATTGTGTGGGCTCCAGCCTGCCTGTGGGCCTGGCTGAGACTCTGTCCTCCTGCCCCAGGCTTTGCTGCAAAATGACATTGGGGAGGAACAGGGGACAACATTTGATTGTTAGACACCATGTACAGCTCTGTTCAACTGCCTCCATCCTTCAAAGCCCTTCTACACTTTCTCTGTCATTAATTGGTGATATCAAAAGTTGATTTGTTTGATATATGGAAACATGCTGCCTTGAGAAACATCACCCCCTTTTCAGACTAGTATAGAGGTGAATCTGCAGGAACTGTAATTTTACTGTTATCCCAAGCCTTGACTCACATCCCTCCATCCTCAGGCTTACTGGGAGAGCCAGCTCTCTTGGCTATTGCTTCAGCTGTGCATCTCCTCCCAAATCCAGCCACAATCCTGCACTCTGAGTGCCTCTGCTGCTCCCAGTACCTCTTCAAAATGTCCTGTGTTTTTAATTCTGGACCTTAGCAGAACCCAAAGCAAACAGAAACCATTCTGTTAAGCACTGTAGACCTCTCTCCTCCTCAGAACCTGCAAACAAGCTACTTGGCATCCAGCTGATCTCTGCTTTCATTTTGGTGCCCTGTGACTCATTGTGCATTGAGGTTAGATGAGGTATTTATGTCTCTGGAATCGCAGTTTGGGTCGTTGTTACTTGCACCTTTGTTGTCTGTATTCTTTTTACTTTTGTTGTATGCTGGGTTGGTTTTTTTCCCCCTTTTCCTCTGGCCCTGAGATGGTGTGGCTTTGTCTAGGACATAAGAGTGCCAGAAGTGCTGCCTCTTGAACAGAGGTGACTCAGTATATAGAGATCTAATAACCTTTCATTAGACCAATCAGTACAGTTGGAAGAAATGGACAAGTGGTCAGGCATACGAGCTCTTTTGTATCCCTCCAAAATTCACATTCTCTTTAAATAGTTGAAAGAGTTACCAGAGCATTTACACAAAATACTCTCTGGGAAGGGAGAAAGACCCTCGCTCCAGGGAGAGACAAATTCCAGGTCAAAAGCTTCACTTTCCTCCTGGCCTTGGGCTGAAAACAAGGATGTGATTGCCTTTAGATTCTTTGGGTGTGAAAGATGAGACCTTGTGCAGGAATGCATGCTGCTTTCCACAACCCTTTTTGATAATGGTCTTAATGACTTAAAGGGTCTTAATGACTTAAAGAGTCTTAGTGAGCCTCATTAAGCTCACTAGAAGCTGTGCAAAAAGTGAGATCTCTGACACAAGATAAAATGATAGAATCATTAAGGTTGAAAAAGACCTCTAAGCTCATCCTGTCCAACAGTCAGCCCAACCCCACTGCGCCCTCTAAACCATGAGCAGGGTCTAGAGCAGGATCTTCTGGTGACAAAGTAGTTTGGGTGAAGAGTACTGGGCTTATCCTTTTTGCTGAGCTATTCATGCATGACCAGTACTGCCAGACCAGAGATGATGAGACCCTGTCCCATGGGAAGGGTGTGTGAAGACAAATAAGTGTAACACAGATGAAAATACTGTGTTATTGACATCTAGATAGGGCTTCCTCAGAGATAAGCTTCCCCAAGGGAATCAAACCTCAGGGACTTCTCAGAGATTTCCTCCTTTATACAGCAGCCCTTGAATCCAGGACCAGAAGAAGGACCACATCACTTAAAATGACTCGTTTTCAAATAACATTCCGTACTCCAGGCTCTTGGACAGCACCCTTCATCTCCATGATGTTTGTTTTCCTCCTTGCCCAGCACACCCTAGTCCTGCATGGATCTGAAGGAAAACCAGTGCAGGCTGAGTTCACAAAAGCTCTGCAAACCAGGAAAAGGCAAATTATTTTATATATCTCTATCATGGTTCTGTTATTCATGTCGTCTCTAAATTATATAGCCATGATCTTTCTAATCTCTTTTTGCATGGACGTCTTTCCATGCCCTTAATAATTTCTTTTGCCCTCCCTTAGACCTTTCCCGTGTCTGCATTTCGAGGCAGAGAGGCCAGAATAGAAAACATTATTCTGGGTGAAGGTGTATCATGCAGTTCCATAATTCCATTACAGCATTCTCAGTATTATTCTCTCTTTTTTTAATATAGCCTGGCATTTTCTTGGTTTTATGGATCATCAAGGCATTTTGAGATTGCACAGAGATCTTGGCAAGATTTGTATAAAAGCCATGCAATTTTTGTTATTTCTTGTTTTTTTATTTCTTTCAGATGCCTCACTTGAGATACCTTCTTTGGGTCCCAAGTTCCAAAAAGCTAATTCTCAGTGCTAGCAATGGCAAGATTTTTCATGCTGAGCTCTCTGCCATGGGATGCGAGAAGGACAGAGACTTCTCAGCAGCTTCCTTCTCCCACTTTCTGAGAAACTTGGTTTGCTCTAAGATTCCCAGAGGGAAGTTGAAGTTGTAACCACCTTCTATTTTGGCATTCCTTCAAGTGTCAGGAGCTTACCTCCAAAACTGTTTGGATGAGGTTTCTAAGGGTGATTAAATACGTAGGTGTAAAGCCAAATAATGTTAAAACCCACTATTCTAACACAATCTCTCCACTAATTAATGTCAACATAAACTGAGTCATTCCCATTTTGTAGCAGCCTGAGGAAAATCTCTCTCCTGAAGGAAGCATGCAGGGAAGGAGTCATATATCTAGTGGGAGGTTGCTTAACTTTTAAAGTTATCTTCTCTTGTCAATAACAGGAGAAGAATCCGTCTGTCATCTTCTCCTTCTTTTCCTTTTTATGTTCTGAGAATAAAGCAACTGGAGGTTTGTGTGAAAGAGGCCGTATTGAAAAGGAAATCTGAGCCCACTGTCCTCCTGACCACCGTAACCAGGAGCTCAGCAGTGGCTCTGAGGAGGCACTGGACACTTCAGTAGGCTGCCAGTGAGGTTTCAATGTCCTTAGATGCAAGGAAGGAAAGGGATGCTGAATGTCTTCTTTGCTCAAACTGAACGACCAGCTCTTCAGGCATGGGGCTGAGAATTTTACATTTGCTCAGGTCCAAGATTCATCAAGGATTTGTAGTTCTCATGACTTTCATTTTCTTTGCAGTGAAGAAGATGGGCCCCTACTGCAGGGCTTTGGATGGCTGGAAGAAAACCAAATCAAAAGAAGCTCCTCAACATAAAAGGTTTCCTGTGGTTTGAGTTTGGGAACTACTAACATCTCCAGCACCAGCCTACGTTGGAGGGGATTCCCAGTGCTAGCTGGGAAGGTACAACAAGGTGCTAGCTGGAGCACCTCCCATCTCAGGGGCTGTTAAGCCTGGAGAAGAGAAGGCTATGGGGAGACCTTAGCCTTAGAGAGACCTTAGAGCAGCCTCCCATTACTGAAAGGGGCTCCAAAAAAACTGGGGAGGGGCTCTTGATCAGGGAGTGCAGGGATAAGATGAGGGGGAACACTTTTCAGCTGAAAGAGGGGAGGTTGAGATGAGATCTTAAGCAGTAATGTTTCCGTGTGAGGCTGGGGAGGCCCTGGCACAGGTTTCCCAGGCAGCCCCATCCCTGGAGGTGTTCAAGGCCAGGCTGGATGGGGCTTTGAGCACGCTGATCCAGTGGGAGGTGTCCCTGCCCATGGCAAAGTGGCGGAACTGGATGGGCTTTGAAGTCCCTTCCAACCCAAAACGTTCTATGACTCTATGATTCTATGATAAGAACAGGAATGAAATACATGCACACACTGAAAACGGTAAAAGTGACCATGGAAGAAACGCTGTCCTTACATCTTGACCCCTGTGAGCTCAGTTTCCACTTGTGTGAGTCAAAGAGATTGGCCAGAGCTTGAAGATGCAGAAAAGCACCAGTTTGGAGATGTGGGCAGCAGGGTGCCCCAGTGGGGTTGGGTGCTTTGTGACACCCTGTCCATGCCCTGTGAGGGCTGTCGAGGGGCATTTCATTGATCCCCTGGACTGCTGCTTCAAGGTTGAGCCTATAAGCAGGCAATGCTTGTTTCCTCTCAGGTCTAGCAATCAAGGGACTCAACATTCAATTAGGCAGTTCCCAAGAGTGTCTGACCAGTCTGCAGTACTATAGGGGGACTCCTTAGGACCTTAGATCAGACCATCAGCATAGCCAATTAATGCTGAGTTACTGGTCTTGTTAATTGTGATGAAGTTTCCCAAGGGGAACCGGACTAAATGAGCAATACATATCAAAGAGTCACTGTCAAGCCATTATGTACTACTGTCTCTTTGTTGATTTGAGGAGGACGTGATGAACTAGGTACTAATTACATTAAAAGCCACTGTTTTCTAAACCAATCTCTCCTCTAATTAATGCAAACATAAACCGAATCATTCCCTTATAGCAGCCTAAGCAAAATATTAGTTACTGAGGGCAACACATGCAGGGCAGCTCTGGGATGCTCAGTATTGACATGTCTTGACCAGACAGCCAGAAATTTCCAGTCCCAAAGCACAGAATTGAGGTGCAGGTAACACCAGGGTCCCTCAACAGCATTTCTTTGAGTCTCATGTCTTTCCATACCACCAAGCAACTGCATCCTCGTGCCTGCAGCCGCGGGTAGAGCCATGCGCGTGCACCTTGCACAAAGCAATTTTTCCTCAGTATCAGGAAAGTTCCCCTTTCCACTTAAATAGCTTTTTTTGTCTGATTCATTTTTACTTTATTTTATTTTATTTTTTTTTATTTATTTCTCTTCTGTATCCTTTTCAATCTGGAAAGTGACTTGGCCTCTCTTCCCCCCATCTATTTTCCTCCTGCCACTATTCAGTTTAGGCATGAAACACAGAACTAGATTGAAAGCATTCAATGGCCATTCAATCGGAGAAGAAAAGAGCCCCTCAGAGCTTTATTAGATATGAAGATCCACAATAAAAATCAATTTCTGCCTCTTTATGCAGTTTAAATGACAAAGCACCCACCCATTCTGCAGCCATTGTGCCTGGGAAATGTAATTCAGTGCCGGAGCTGGGACCAGAACACCACGGACTTGCTGACCTGCACTGGCAGATTCCAATATGATACAGACCTTCACAGATAATGACAGCCACTTCATCTCACCACAGGAGAAAAAAAAGTTATCTGATATCTTTGAGGGTTAAAAGGCTATGTGGGCAGCATCTTTAATAGCACTCTTAAATCAGCATCTTAAAAATACTCTGCTTTTTTTCCAGCATCCCCTTTCCCATCTATCTGGTCCCATTGCCAGACCCCAACTGTGGTCTTGTATAGCTTTTCCTCTTTGGGGAAGAGTCCTTCCCAGATGCTTAGTTGAAAGCAAACAGATTAGAGAGCAAACTTGATGACTGCAAACGTTGAGTCAATCATTGTGACACAGGAATTTGTTTAGGGAGTGTCTGCAGCTCTCTGGGTAAGGAAGGGCTGAGCTGTGCTGTGGGGCAAAGCTTTCAGATGATACTGCTGAGATTCTGGGCAGATTGGAACTGCACCAGAGGAAAAATGGGATCTGGGCTAATGTCTCCATGTTTTTTCCTTAAATCACTGTTGTAACTAGCTCTTTCCCTGCGTAAAAGAGTCATAGAATGGGCTGGGTTGGGAGAGACCTTAAAACCCATCCAGTTCCACCCCTCTGCCATGGGCAGGGACACCTCCCACTGGACCAAGTTGCTCCAGCCTGGCCTTGAACACCTCCAAAGGTGAGCCTTTGTTTGAACTTCACTAAACTCTTGGCCAAAATGATGCCTAAGTATTTCTTGGACCCTATGTGCAAATACTTTTTGCATTATTTTAATAATTTTTCTTTTCTCCTTACGTTGTGGAAAAGGATCAGTGTAACTGCCACAGCTTCAAGCTGTGTATTTTCCGTGGTTTCCGTTAGCTTTACTTATGTAGATATTTTTTTACAGGCGATCCTGCTGACTCCAACACTCACAGGCTTCAAAAGCTGTGCTTGTATCAAAAATTAAATTAGGAGAGGAAAACACAGAAGGAAAGTGAAGTTATGACAATCCCAGGAGGTCCTACTTTTGCATTTGGAGGAGGAAACACTTCTACTTTGTCCCCAAACCACTTTTTTTCCCCCTTGTTTTAAAAATAATGCCGCTGTGTGATGTCACAGTGGAAACAAAATGCTTTGATCTCTCTCAAATGAGCCTGAACCCTTCAGTGACTGATTCTGAAACTTTGCAGGGTTTTTGTTCTTTTGGAACAGGAGGAGTTACAAATGCTGATGTGGAATCCGTGTCCTCCGCAGAACAGCCATTCCAGTCCTCCATCACACACAGCTTTCAGCATCCCTGGCCAAAACTCCTCCCCATGCAGCACAGAGTACTTTGAATGAGTTGTAATTCTTGCTATTCCCCCTCGGCCTCATGGCAGCTTTATCTTAACAAAGATGTGCTGGTGCCTTTCACAAAGCTTTTGGGCCACCTCAGGAAAAAATTTTAAGTAGGAGGAATGTGTTCAGTGGAAATCTAAGTTTTTTACAAATGTAATTTTATTTTCACAATTTTTGGTCCTTACAAAATAAAATAACTCTGAGAATTCCTTCCCCTCCCTCAGAAGTACACCTGTATTTCAGAGAATCATAGCATCATAGAAATCTTTGGGTTGGAAGGGACCTTTTCAGGTCATCCAGTCCAACCCCTGTGCAGGAGAGGGGACACCTCCCACTGGATCAGGCTGAAACACGATTGCTCTCGTGAGACTTCACCTGGACCCTTGCATTCAGTTCTGGAGTCCTCAGCACAGGAATGACACGGACCTGTTGGAGTGAGTCAAGAGGAGGCCATGAAGATAATCTGAGGGGTGGAGCACCTATGCCAGGACAGGCTGAGAGAGTTGGGGTTGTTCAGCCTGGAGCATAAAAGGCTGCAGGGAGACCTAGAGCAGCCTATCCAGCAGGGATAGCATGAGGGTGAATGGTTTTCAGCTGCAAGAGGGGAGACTGAGATGAGATCTTAGGAACAAATATATTCCTGTGAGAGTGGGAAGGCCCTGGCACAGGTTGCCCAGAACAGTGGTGGCTGCCCCATCCCTGTAGGTGTTCAGGGCCAGGCTGGATGGGGCTTTGAGCCCCCTGATCCAATGGGAGTTGTCCCTCCCCATGGCAGGGTGGTGGAACTGGATGGCCTTTAAGTTCCCTTCCAAACCAACTCATTCAGTGATTCTATGATAAACTAATAAGGAAAATAACACAGGATGGCAACAGTCTACACATGGCTCTCAAGCAAACTGTGAAGAGACAGTGAAAATGTATCCACCAGGTTCCGAAAAGTGTAAGGATACAAATGGCAAAGGTTCTGAAGTGAGAGAATGTTCAGTTTATGAAAAAGAGGACAACCTAGTAATCTTAATTATGTCATCCACAGCTAATAAGGCCCAGTGTAAAGCGTGAAGCCTGCAATGAAGCAGTTTATTTGCAACGTCATTAACAGCTTAAAAATGTTTAGTCTTCTGTTAGTCACTGGCTGACCCTGTGCTTAGACTTGGGATATAATGACTGCCAGGTACATCCGTGTGTCCTCCATCTGTGTATCCTCCCTCTGTGTGCTCCTGCTGCATTTATCTCAACTTTCCCAGCTCTCACTGTAGGCTGACACATTTCAGATCATTTGGGGTTTGTCACTGGGCAGGAAAGCACCCAGACAGATGTCAACAACGGTGTGGCGCAAAGTAACTTGTTGCACCACGATAACGTGAAAGCACATCTGAGCTCCAAAAGAAGAGGGACATTTGGTGCTCATAACTGGGGGGATCTGGACAAATAATTTCTACCTTTTTTGTGTGTACCAAAAGGAACAGCCTCCCCCCCTCCCCAGATGTAAGCACAGCTTGGTCAGATTGAAGGTGGCACTTCAAAAGTTTTCTCAGTTCCAGCTGATTGTTACTGGGCCATGAGAAGACAAAATGGCAGTGAAGCAGATTGGTATTCTCATGCAGAAGAGAAGACCTCTTTTCTAGCTTTCAAGGATCTAGCTATGGCACCAAGGACTCTTCGTAAAGAGATATCATCAGGCCCATGCTGGAAGGCAGCCTGGTCTAGTTCAACCAAACCCACAGTTAAGAAATATCCATATCCATTTCTGCTCACTGCTCTTGCTGCCTCATGTCCCAGGAGCTGTCTTGTCTCTGCTTGGCTCTCAGTCCCACTCCTCCTCCCAAACCCTCCGGGCTTGGACCCAGAAATCCCATACACTGTACAACAGTCTCAATCCATCCTGGCTTCGTGCCCCTGGCCCCAACCCAGGACCAGTCATCTGGCAGAGTACATGAGTAGACGACAGTGATTCAACCTTATGTAAAACAGGAAGAGGCAGAGGAAGTGAATGACAGAGCATCAGGCAAGAACCACAAACGTGAAGCTTCAGGAAAGCATGAGAATTGACTTCAAGTCCCAGGATGGGCACAGAAGCCCTCTGTGAAACTTATATTTATGTAAGACATAATGTTCTGCTAAATAACTCTTTAAGCTTCAAGCAGGTTCTTGGACAACAGGCAGATGATGGAAAACAACTGTCATTCTCTGCTTAGGAGGAAGGTGGTAACCTAGAAAGCAAGAGACAGAGTGCTCCCCTGGGACTGAATGTCTCTGGACAGGTTGTTCCATTGTCAAAGGACAGTTTGCACACCAAGGACTACATGGGATGTGCTAGTCTCCCAGTCTCTAGAAGAAAGGAGAGAAGGATCACAGGTCTTGAGGAGCACCAAGTTGAAGATGAGTCAGCTGTGCGTCCTTGCAGAGATGGAATCTGACTGCATAGTGGGCGCAGTAGCAGGTAAAGCAAAAGCAGCCCTGCTCTGCATGAGGATGCAGCCTGAGGTACTGCACCTTCATGACCAGCAGAGGCTCTAAGTTCTCCAAAGTGGGAGAGGGACAATTGTGGAAAATAGGAGGGGGCAATGGTTTTGGTTAAAATCTCCATTTTAGGAGTGGGTAGATCTCATGGGTGATGGATGTCGGTCATTTGTATTTGCCTGGATAAAATAGAGCTGCAAATGGGAGGAGTAAAACACCACCGAGACTTTATTTTAAGGGTCATTGTTTGTGTTTCATGGGGATGCTCCTGAGGTAGAATCATTTGTACAGGAGGAGGCTCCAGGCAAATCACTAATACAAGGAGTGGACAAGCCCATTTTCACAGCAGGCTGCTCTGCAAGAGTTTTGAATAGGGAAGTACTTTCTGGCAAAGCAGGAAACTCAGTGTGTATCTGCACACCCTTACCAGGACTTGGCAGATCAGCAGGAACTTACTGGAGCACACTTGGCATTCCTCTAGGTCCCAGAAACAACCATTGACACTGGCAGAAACTGAAGCCAAGTTTTACAGAAAATCACATGTATGAGAATCTAATTGCATGTGGTGTTTTTCCAGGGGAAAGAAGGGTGATGCTGTAAGACCATGGAAGTAATTGCAGAATATCCAAGGACACGGTCTTCTTTGATAACATACTTCAACTTGTTTACCAAAGGCTGCAATCCTTCCTCAACTTTTGGAGTTCACCCATAGCCAAGAAGGCAGGTTTGTGCAGATATTTCAAAGAGTATTAGAATAAAATGAGCAAGATGCTTGCACCATTGTATCACAAATTGGTAGAGCCTGGTCCACAGCTGGTGTCTTTTCTGTGCAGACCAAGAGCAGGTCAAGAGCTGGCCTGTGCTTAGCTGTGACGTCTGTTGCAGATCCTGATCCCCCAAATACAGGGAAGTGGTCTTCACTGTTTTTTTCACTCTGAGCTGTACCTGTGGTTTCACTTCTGTTGAGAAAATTTATACGAAGAACTGTTAGGCCAAACCCTCAATTCTTCTTCATGGGGTTTAATCTCTAAACTAGAGGTGTCTGGGAGAAAAAAATACAAAGGTTGTTTAAGCAATAGAAAGGAAAAGAGAGAGACAAGGGATCAGTTTTGAACAGTTATATAGAATCATTTTGGTTTGAAGGGACCTTTACAGGTCATTCAGTCCAAAAGCCCTGCAGGAGCACGGATATTTTTAACCAGATCAGGTTGCTCAGAGCCCCATCCAACCTGACCTGGAATGTTTCCAGGATGGGGACTCCACAGCCTCCCTGGTCAGCCTGTGCCAGTGCCTCACCACCCTTATTGTAAAAAATATCTAGTTTAAATCTCCTCTCTCTTATTTTAAAACTGTGACTCCTTGTGCTGTCACAGCAAGCCTTGATAAGAGCCCCTCCCCAGCTTTCCTGCAGCCCCTTTCAGTACTGGAAGGCTGCTCTAAGGTCTCCCCACAGCTTACTCTTCTCCAGGCTGAACAGGCGCAACTCTCTCAGCCTGTCCTTGTATGGGAGGTGCTCCAGCCCTTGGGTCAACTTTGTGGCCTCCTCTGGAGCCTTTCCAACTGTTTCATACCCTTCTTATGTTGGTGATTCCAGAACTGGATGCAGGGCTTCAGGTGGGGTCTCACCAGAGTGGAGCAGAGGGACAGAATCCCCTCCCTGGCCCTGCTGGTGCCACTGCTTTGGATGCAGCCCAGGACACGGGTGGCTTTCTGGGCTGGAAGTGCATGATGCCGGCTGTGTCCTTCCACTGAGTAAGTGGCCGGTGGATCTGGGACACCATTTCCAAAAGTTGGGCTGCCAACTGTTCTGCTTCTTAAAGTTGGACCTCCACCTCACACGAACCTCTCCCTCCTGTTATGCTGTGAGCATTCTACTTCTTGGTAGCGCACAAAGAAAATTCAAGCATTTTACAGAAAAAAAATAAATGTGCTCTCATGGATATGTATAAAATTGCTCAAGTCTGCACCAGGAAACTGTGTGTTTCCTCTTCTTTGGACTTGCTCCTTCCTCCTCTTAACATGTGGAACCAATGTCTCCTTTGGACCGTGATGGAGTAACTTGGAGAGGTCGGCAGAATTGCTGCAAACGAACCCTGGGTTGGTTTTATTTTTCTATTGAACCTTGATAGAAACGCATGCACAGCAAGTCAGGGCCTGTCCCTTTCCCTTTCTCCTTTCTCTCTCTCTCTCTTCTTCTTCTTTTTTTTTTTTTTTTATTTCTTCCAGGAGTGCTGATGATAAGAAAAGCAATGTCTAAATCTTCTTAATGGTGTTTATGCAAGCAGTTTTGCTTAGCTGCAGTCCCTGCCACCCCCTCCCCCGTCCACCCTCCCCTCCCATCTCCCTGCTAATATCGCTGCTTCATTCCTTTCCCTGTTGGCTATTACTATGGACTACAGCGAATCTAAAACTAAATAATCCCCTTAGTGTCAAGTTTTCTGGGCTGAGCAAATAAATCTAACCAAATGCATTATCTAGGTAGAGGAGGCTGTTGTAAGGGGGGAAAAAAAGATAAAAGCTATTTTACTTTAAGGCAAAGAGTAAAACCATCATTTTTCATTCACATTGTACTTTTAAAGTTTTTTTAAAAATTTTATTTAAACTTTACTGTTCAATCCCTTTCTCTTTCTATTGTAATTAAAAAAAAATGCAGCAAAGCTTCTGATTTCAAGTATTAAAGAGAGGAAGAAAGACGCCAGATAAGGTGCCATTCAAATCCCCCTCTCAGACGGGTAATTCTGATCAGGCAGTAAAGCGTTCTAAATAAATAAACCCTTCCCCATGCCCCCTTCCCTGGAGGAGTGGGGACAAAGGCTATTAGAAAACTCATTTACAGGAGGAAGAGCACATGGAAGATCTGCATATTGCAGGACAAGGAGGAGAGGTCTGTGGTGGTTTTGCCCTGCTGTGAGTTTGTGAGTTGGTGGCTCAGAGGAGCAGGACCGTATCTGTCCGCGCGGGATGGCAAAGAGGTCCAGTTTTCAGAATAGTTCAGCCTCGGTTTGGAGGCAGGGCTAACCTAAACTTGAGGACAAGGTGCTTCAGACTTATGTGCTGAATTCCCATTTTCACCCAATGGGTCTTTGAAAGCTCAAGCAAAGCCCCCTGGCTATTCTTTTCTGCGAACCCAGGGCCAACATCAGCCAATAGAGCCCCATTGGATTTGCACCAGCCAAAAATCTGGCTGATATTGTCCCTTTAGCTTCTGGCATTCACACGTGAACCAGGTTTTCTCAGCCCTGTCCTTCTCACCAGCCTTCCCACTTTTCCTGTGGTCTGTGGAGAGAGTGGAGATGTCCTCAGCCCAGCAGTCCCATAGGACACCAGTCTCATGAGTTGTTCACATGCACAAACAGCATAAACCACCCAGCACTGGCACTGTTTATCTCATTTCATTCTCTCCCGTATTGGTTCTTTTCAAATGCAGAACCAGATTAAGAAGATGCTTGGCGTGGCTTTTGCAAAATCAGAACCTGACTCACACGTTTCTGTATAATCAAAGCTGTCCCGTTTTGGCCTACGTAAGTGAAAAACCAAACAGGCTGCTCGTTTTGAATCCACAGTCTTGAGGAAGAGGAGAAAGCTTTCCAAGTGTTGGAGGTAGATGCCATAATAATGTGAGGTGTTACTCCTTTCCTGTCGCCCCCTGCCCCAAGTCTGCCCTCTCCCAATTCAATGTCTTTTTCCCACTTGAACTTCAGGTTTAGAATAATTACATCAACAACTTTTTCTCTGTATTTGGTTTAATTCCTTTGTGTATGTTTTGTGTTTCCATCTCTGTAGCCAGTCTGCCAAGGCAATCTGCTCTTAAGATCCATTAATCTTTACATTTCTTCTATTTCAGTTGGGCAGAATTCAAGGTCCCAGACCTGGATCGGGGCAATCCTCAGTTTAAATACAGCCTGGAGGATGATGTGATTGAGAGTAGCCCTGCTGAGAAGGACTTGGAGTGTTGATAGATGGAAAGCTGGACACAAGCCAGAAATGTGCACTCACAGCCCAGAAAGCCACCCATGTCCTGGGCTTCGTCCAAAGCAGTGTGACCAGCAGGGTGAGGGAGGGGATTCTGCCCCTCTGCTCTGCTCTGGTGAGATCCCACCTGGAGCCCTGTGTCCAGTTCTGGAATCTTCAGCACAGGAAGGACATGGAGCTGTTGCAGCAAGTCCAGAGGAGGCCACGGAGATGATCCAAGGGCTGGAGCAACTCCCATCCAAGGACAGGTTGAGAGAGTTGGGGTTGTTCAGCCTGGAGAAGGCTGCAGGGAGACCTTAGAGCAGCTTCCCAGTACTGAAAGGGGCTCCAGGAAAGCTGGGGAGGAGCTCTTGATCAGGGAGTGCAGGGATAGGATGAGGGGGAATGGTTTTCAGGCAAAAGAGGGGAGACTGACATGAGATCTTAGGAAGAAATTTGTCACTATGAGAGTGGTGAGGCCCTGGCACAGGTTGCCCAGAGAAGTTGTGGATACTTGATCCCTGGTGGTGTTCCAGGGCAAGTTGGGTGGAGCTTTGAGTGGTCTGATCCATGGAAGATGTCCCTGCTACAGGCACATATGTCTCGGGAGAAGAGATCTTAAATAAAAAGGTTGTTCATTGAACATAATGAAGGAGCAGATGCACAAATGCTCAAATATATGGTCTGTTGATGAGGATACCATGACCTTCCTGAGGGCTTCCTTTTGTGAACATGACACATCCTAGAGAAGGAATGGGAAAGACTAACAACCCAGGTGATCGGGTGACCCAGTCACTGGCCCTCCTTCTCCTCCCTGCTCCCACTGGGAAGATACACAGGCATTTCCACTTCCACCCCCTGGGCTCTGACAACCCACGATATTTTTTTGCACCACTGTGCACTGCATTAGTGCTGAAAGTCCTGAGTCAGCAGATCTCAGCTGCTACAGCATCCACAGAAAGGGAAAGCAGATGCTATTTTAGAAGTCATAATGCTCTGAATTTTAAACAAAGCATCCGCTGCTGTGGGAGAGACATAAACCTTCACGCTTCAGGGCACAAAAATCTTACTGTTATTGGGGGATTAGGAGGAAAATGTCCTTGGAGGTAGGTATTGTGGAGCTGCCAATGAGGAGGCTTCTTGCCCTTTACTCTCTGTGAGTCAGATATAAAACGTGAATTCTGTTTCATGAGGAATTCTGCCGCTTTGGTTGTTATTCCACACTGGCATGAGATGAAGACCCTGCAAATCCTTCATCAGAAGGGAACCCATGTGTCTCAGAAAAGGCACACATAAGAAAGAAGAGGCAACCATGTAGGAGGGAGGAAATTTAACTTAAATTGGCTAATCCAGGCCACACATAAGGAATTGTCATATTCCAGGTGTCTGCTTTAATCAATGGGTGATAGGTCAACCGAACTAACTCTAAATGCAAGAATTAACTGGAGAGAAGACTTCAGGATTTATCCAGCTATGCTTCTCCCTGGCCAGCAGATGACAGTCAACTTGTATCTCTTCCTTCTAACACGGCTTCCAAAGGAAGCACGTGAAGCACATTTCATGGGCAAGAAGAAGAAAACTGGAGGTTAGAGTGGGAAGTTATTTTCGAAACTGCAGCCATTGTGGAAGAGGTGGAGAACTTTAAGCAGAGAGGAAAACAATTAATTAGTTCTTCCATGTGAGGAGTAGCTCCCTCCCATGTTAATACTGCTCATAAGAACTTACCAGGTCTTGAAACAAAATGAATGAGATATTCCTGCTATTCCACCCATTACTCTCATCCCTCCTTGGCCTTTCTTTATGTAAGAAAGATGCTGCGCCGTCAAAGCAGGTTCATGACCAGTTAAGGAGAGAAAATCTGTTCCAGTTCAGTGGCATTCTCTGTTCTTTCCTACTCACCTTGATCTGGTGATGCCAGCCTTATCTTGGAGAAGAGACATTTCATACCTGGCTTGATGAAGTACTGTGTTTCATCAGCATTCACAGAAAAGAAGGGGAAAGCAGGAGAGAGACCTAGGTGTCCAGAGGTTGCTCGGGACTAGCACAGACTGAGCCTTAAGGGGTAAGAGCAGTCTCGGTCCACTGGTGTTCTCCTTGCACGAAGAGGAAGAGAGCATCAGCATTGTCTTAGAAAATGCCTGAATCACTTCTTTTTTTCCTAGAAGCATCATTTCCATCTTGCTTGACTTGAGTTTCAGCCAGCTGTTTTTCATCCAGGAGCTTATCTCTTGCAGGCATAGTGACATTGTGTGACAGCGCCTGTTGTGTCTGCTGAGAAGACGTAAAGCTGGGGGCCAGCAGCTGACCCGTAACATAAGAGCCCCTGATCTTTGTTATCTCCTCCCAGTGCTGAGTTCTGTGCCTATGCTACAAGATTAGCTGCTCTCCCATAACATGCTATTGTGTGGGGCGGGGGAATGGGGTGTTTCTTTTTTCTAGAGCAGCCGTTTTCATCTCCCAGCTAATCTTGCTCTTTGTTTCAAGACTCTTCTCTCTGATTCTCAGCACAGCTGTCTTCTGTGGTGCCAGCCTTCAGAAAAAGAAATCGCTGAGCAGATGATGTATTCAGCTGCTTCTCACCATGACTAAAGTGTTCTACATCTGCAGCATGAACTTTTCTCACTTGCCGTCAAGAACTGCATCCGTTTAGAATATGTGGTGGCAAATTTGTTGTCTTCTGTCATAGAGGAATGTGTATAAAAACACAAAGACCTCATGGTGCCAGTTAACCAGAGCCATCATAGAATCATGAAATCATTAAGGCTGGAAAGACCTCTCAGCTCATCCAGTCCAACCATCAACCCAACCCCACTGTGCCTGTTAAACCATGGCCCAAAGTGTCATGTCTACAAGTGTTTTGAACACCTCCAGGGATGGAGACTCTATAACTTCTCTGGGCAGCCTCTGCCAGGGCTTCACTTCTCTGTCAGTGAAGAGTTTTTTCCTAATATCCAATCTAAACCTCCCCTAGCACAACTTGAGACCATTTTCTCTCATCCTGTCACTTGTCACTGGGAGAAAAGACCAACACTCACCTCATTACAACCTCCTTTCCGGGAGCTGCGGAGAACGACGAAGCCTCCCCTCAGTGTCCTCTTCTCCAGGTTAAACAGCCCCAGATCCCTTGGCTGCTCCCAGGACCTCTGGGCTCCAGATCCTTCCCCAGCTCCATTCCCTTCTCTGGATGCTCTGCAGCCCCTCAACATCGTTCTTGTACTGAAGGGCCCAAAACTGAACCCAGGCTTCAAGATGCAGCCTCACCAGCACGAAGTCCAGGTGGATGATCCCTTCCCTGTTCCTGCTGGACACAATATCGTGGATCCAAGCCAGGATCATTCACCTTGCCAAGTGTTTTGACTGCAGCATTAGAATGTGTTGGGGATCTAATGGACCTCATTGCAACAGATCCCATTTGAGATTTCTTACACTGTTTTAGTTCAGACTCAACACAGCTCTGCACAGGAGCCGACCTGACTGTTAAGATCAGCCTGGTGTTTGTGTTAGAGACAGGAGTGTTTTGGATGAAGTATCTCCAAGTGGCCTTGCGATCCCTTTGGTCCTTGGGTTCTCTGTGCAAGCTGGGCTGCGCATATTAGTTTCATAGATTTCTTGTATCAGGGCAGAGCTTGTTGTGAGTGCTGTATCAGAGCTCATGTTGGCGTTTCATTGCCTCATTTCCTCTTAGCTACAGAACAGCAGCTGGTGGGAAATTAATTTTGTAGCATACATTTACAAGTTAATTGCACTTGCACTGGAAGGTGGGAAACCTGCGTTTGATAAATAAGAGAAGGAGGCACCAGAACATGTTTTTCCTGCCTGGCCTTAGCTCTGGGGTTCTTGTCTCACTGCAATTATCCCTCTCTGCTACAAAGCGGGTCAGGGTCTCGCTGTGCTGAGCAAG
Source organism: Dromococcyx pavoninus (assembly GCA_033558185.1). Lineage (NCBI taxonomy): Eukaryota > Metazoa > Chordata > Aves > Cuculiformes > Neomorphidae > Dromococcyx > Dromococcyx pavoninus. Next base: position 50,771 of record JAUMJL010001212.1, on the reverse strand, counting down.
CAGAGAGTAAGAGAGAGTCGCTGCCTCTGAAAGCACACAGACTACAGCTCTCTTGGTGAGGACAGAGCAGACTCATTGGTCCTAGATTATTCCAGCTCTGATTTTTATTTGGGGGCTTTTTTGATAGATTTCATAGCCATATGTTTCAGCCAGGCTTGGAGCATCCTTGGTACCAAGAGAGGAAATCCTCAGATGGTTTACATTTCCTCTGAGAAATGCCTTTTCTTCAACTGTGCTTGCTTGCTGTTTCATAATTATCTGCCTCTTTTTTCCTCAGTGAGTTTCTTCAGTTGTGTTTTTCTTGATGGGCTTCAATGTGATGTCTTTCAGATGCAATGAGGAATGAATGAGCTGAAAGCAGAAGATGTCAAGCAATGGGTAAATGACGAGGGGAAGGAATTTAATACTCAGAATCACAGGAAATGAAAAGCAGCTCCATTCATCTGCAAATAACAAAAAACTTGCACTCCAGCAAGCAGTTTGTCTTGTATTCTGGTTTGCACCTGCAGCAGGGGCAAGAAGGGAAAGTACTAAACCCCATTATCCTCAGAGTAAGAGATCAGAGGAAGACAGAAATTAGACAATTTCCATATAGACGAAGCAGCAGAACACAATTTTGGCATGTTTCAACCATCTGCAAGAGACTTCAGAGCTGTGAAAAATGCTGTGAAAGCTGATGGCTGGGCTATAAAATGCAGAATCGAGTTAGCCAAGGAAGGCTGTGAGCAAAGCAAGGGGGGAAAGCATCAAGGAAGAAGAAACACCCTTTGCTGGGTAGGCACTGCCACCAAACTCTGCATGCTCCCAGCATGCTGGGAATGAGAAGGTATGGAGGAGTTCTGTCGAGGGTGCAGGCTTCAGCAGAGGTGAATACCAGAGGCTGTCCTCGAGCTCCAGCAAGGTTCAAGGCCATGCCATGAGCAAGACCTACTTTGTTTCCCCAGTGCCACCTGCTAGATTCCTTTGTTGTTCTCCTGAGGTCTTGTACTGGAAGAGACTGCCTCTGCAAGCTGCATCTGGTCTTATAGTCTTGAGCTGTATCCTTCAGTCACCCCCTTCCAGTCTAAATACTACCCAGATACGCTGATGTACTACCAGAAAGGCTGAGAAGGTTGGGGTTAAAGAAGGATCACTAGATGATTTTTAAAACGTATTTTTAATGATAAGGAGCAGCCCCTGTCACATTCTCCATCTGTTACCTTGGGCAAACCATTTAAACCTTCTGTACCCTTGCTCTTCTTCTGTGAAGCAGGGTAATAACTCTGCTCTCATCTTGGCTATTTAGTGCCTCGGGGCACAATAGTCTTTTGCTATTTCTATGCAGAGTACCTTCTGCCACAATTATTGTTGTGTAGACAACAGAATAAGACAGAGCAGGACTCTGTGGGTATTTGGGTATTTGGGTGTTTTCCCTTGGGGGCTGTGCCTTTTGAGCAGCGCCTTAATCCACCTGAGTCAGGTAAGGGCTCTCTGCCATGATAATACTTCCTAAGATTGCCTTAGCAATGATAAAGCAGAAGAGGAAAAAAAAATGGTAACAGAACCCCTTCTACGTTTTGCAGCAATGGTTTTAATATTCTCAGCTATTGTTCCAGATCTGCCAATAAAATAAAGTTTAAAGGCATAAGGGGTGGGCAGCCGGGGCAGAGAAATCAAAGCAGACCATTAGGCTGAATGGTTATCTAGGCGGTTTGCTCTAGGCAAACAGTTAATCCAGACCTGGGAGAGAGCACTAGTAGTTAAAGCCCTTTAATGGCCTAAGTCCTATGATAATTAGTCCTGCCCTGGAGGTAGCTAAGTGAGCCACTCCAGCCTGAAATGGAGCTCATCCACTGCTGAGGCCATAATCCTCTGTGCACAATGAAAGCTGAACTAATTCACTGAGTAAACACTTTCTCAGTTACTTACACGCTGTCTTCTTTCAGCCTGACACCAAATAGATTCACTTCCAAGAGCTGGAAAGAAAATAAACTTTTTTTTCCTTCCTTTTTTTTTTTTTTTTGTAAAAGCAACTGATCCTGGTTGAAATGCATTTCGATTTGGTATCCAGGGTACAACCTGGGTTGATATCATCTCCTTTCTCCTGGCATCAAACAGCATCTCCTTTATTTTAGTCCATTACAATGGTAGAGAGCAGAAAGGCACTTTCCCATCTATTCCCTGCTCTTCTTCTGCTGGTTTCTCTGAAAAGGCGAATGGGCTGGTGGGAAGCTCATACACAAATGGCTCATTCCATCATTGAGCTCTGCCCTCTCAGTTCACCCAAAGGCTTGAGGTGGGGAACTTGGCTTAGGGAAAGAGTAAATTGAAGTAGTAAGGAAGGAAACCCCAAATATTTTCGATCATTGTAGTTGGCATCAGCTTTTTCTACTTTTTCTTCTTTTTGTTTAGTAATGAAAATGGAAACGTAGATGCCTCGGCACATTGTTCCTATGTGCCCTCTGTGTAGATGTGCTGTCTGTGTACATTTCATACTCATGTCTTCTTTCTAGCTCTCCCCAGCTCTGGACCCACCTACAAGACCCAGCTCTCAGGGCCCTCCATATCCCACCAAAAGTTGGAGAAGGGAACCCAGAAGGGAGCAGGGGTAATGGTGGTTCTGCAGTTAGGAAAATGCACTTTCCCTCTGAGTAAGTCTTGGGGTTTCCTGCCCTGCAACAGAGAGCACTGATGGTACAGGTGTCCCTCCTCCATTAATCCCAGGAATTATAGAATTACAGAATCACAGAATCATTAGGGATGGAGAAGACTTCCAAGATCATCCAGCCCAACCATCGGACCAACACCACCATGCTTGCTAAACTAGGTTCTGAAGTGCCATATCCACACAGTTTTTGAACCCCTCCAGGGATGGAGACTCCACCACGGCCCTGGGCAGCCTCTTCCAATGCTTCACCACTCTTCCAGTGAAGAAATTTTTCCCAATATCCAATATAAACCTCCCCAGGTGCATCCTGAGTCCATGAATTGTCCCCTCTCATGCCTGCAATCCTAAGTGTTTGGGGAGAAGAGAGACAAAGACCTGCAAGTGTGAGCAACATCTGGCTTGACAAATCAGTCACCCCATGAGATCTGATCAAAGCACACAGGGCAAAAGAGAGAGGGGTCTTGCACAACACAGACTCGAGTGGGGCTGTGAAGTTCATAGCATTAACATCTTCCATTTTTCTCACAACTTGTCCTATCTTCCTTAAAGCCCCAGATCCTGGAGTCATGTGAATACACCAGACTCAACACCACCAGATTGAGAAAATCTGCTTGGAAACCCAGCTCTCTACTGATTCAAAACCTAGAGGTGGGTGAACTGTATTTCAAAGATGGTTGCCTTTAGAGTTGAACAGAACACTTGTTTACACCTGAACTCTTTGCTTAGGCTCATGTTAGAGTCTTCAGAGAGAAATTAACATTTCTCAACCCCAATCCCCCCATCTCAAGGCTGAACTTCAGAAGAGGTTGGATGAATTGCAATCCATAAAGGCATGGTCTTCTCCCCGCACGTGAGCTATTGGCACTGTCAGGATTCAAAGATAGGTGAGAGAAATACCACCCCAAAAGAAGTTCGGTGATTTCTTTAAAGTAAAGGGCAATGTTTGGGGGTTCGATATGTATCTGGCACCACCTCTCTGCAAGTTTTGGTCAAGACATAGCTGCAAATAACTGACCATTTTTGCTATTCATTCTCAAAGCCTCATCCATCCTGGCTTTGTACACCTCCGGGGATGGGGTAGCCACCACTTCCCTGGGGAACCTGTTCCAGGGCCTCCCCACTCTCACAGTAATAAATTTCTTTCTAAGATCTCATCTCAATCTCTCCTCTTTCAGACTAAAACCTTCCACCTCACCCAATCACTGCCATCAGGGAAGCATGTCCTTCTTTTAGGAAAGCAGCCCCCAAGACAATGTGAAGAACTGGTGGCAGGTAGAAAACCCCCACACCTGAAAACAGATTGCTCCTCTCTCTCATCTGCTGAGCTGGTCAATCCTCGGGTGCTTTGAGAGCAGCTGGAGGGTTCAGCCTGGTCCTCAGCAAAGTGGTGATGGGCAAAGAACAGAAAAAATGGCCTCTGAACCTCTTGTATGAAGTGATGAGAGAGGCAAGGCACACAGGCCTCTTTCACGAATGCTCTTATGGCATAAAACATGTTGGTGAGTGATATTCTTAGCGTTGCTTGGAGCTAGGAGAAACAAATCATTCTGAAGTCTAAGTTCAGAGATTTTTTTTTTCTTATGCAGGGAAAATAGAAACAAAATGGGGGGAAGGGGAAGGAAAAATGCCACATCCTCTGCATCAGCAGCTGCTTCTGTCTCCAGGCTCTATGGCAATGATACCTCAACCCACCCATTCAGCAGTCCATTATCGCTTCCCTCCTTCCATTATTCCCCTTCAACCTTATCAGACGTAAGCATCATCTCAGAGGCTCCAACTGGAGCCTTGTAATTGTCCCTGGTTAGAGCTCGATAGCACCTTGAACCACCAGAGTAATCTCTGCTTTAAAAAAAATAAGGTCTCCGAAAGGAGATGATGCTCGAATTTGCCTGTGGCTATGCGGGATCTTTAATAGCTAACCCTTTTCTCTCACCCTGTCTCTATGCTCTCTGATAAATGGGAAAATGCTTTTATTTATTTATTTATTTATTTATTTCTCCTCAGCTTTTTCAGACTGCCTGTTAGGCACTGATTGCAATATTTATTACAAGGTGGCAATATTATTATTATTATTATTATTATTAGCTCCTAAGGGCACATGGTGGAAGAGGTGGGTGAAGAAAGCATAATAATATTAGACAGAAGTTGTCCCTAGGGGAGGGAAATGGAAATGGCATTTTCTTGGGCATCTTGATGTGAGGGAGGAATCCGGACTCCAAAGGACTGACTCTTCCTCCTTGCATCAAAGCAAGATTTAGGCCAGGGCACCATGTGTGCCGAGTGTTTCTTAATTAGGAAAGGAGGCTTTAAGTATTTTATGAGAGCAAAAGGTGTAAAGTCCAGTTCAAAGAGCAGGTGAGGAGGATCATGGAGGTGTTTTGCAATCCAAGTCCCACCAGTGTCTGTAAGGTAGCCCCGGCTTGTAGCCCAGCCAGCACAAAACCCAGCACCCTCAGGAGACTAAGAAAGATATTGAGATGCTGGAGCATGTCCAGAGAAGGGTAACAAGGCTGGGGAAGGGTTTAGAGGACAAATATTAGGAGGAAAGCTGGGATTGTTTACTCTGGAGAAAAGGAATCTGAGGTGAGATCTCACCCCTCTCTACAACTGCCTGAAAGGACATTGTAGCGAGGTGGGTGTTGGTCTCTCCTCCCTGTAACAGAACAAGGGGAAATGGCCTCAAGATGCACCAGGGGAGATTCACGTTGCATACTAGGAGGAATTTCTTTACTGAAAGGGTTGCCAGGCACTGGCAGAGGCTGCCCAGGGAGGTGGTTGAATCACCATCCCTGGAGGTGTTTAAAATATGAGCAGATGTTGTACCTGGGGACATGGTCTGGTGACAGGCTTTGCAGGGCTGGATCGATGGTTGGACTCGGTGATCTTAAAGGTCTTTTCCAACCAAAACTATTCTGTGATTATGTGGTTCTGTTGTTGAGGAGAGGGAGTTGTTCCTTAAATTGATGGGTTCTTTCTAATAAACAACACCAACCTTCCTGGTGACGTGTGTCTCCTCCACTGACCTCCTCTAAATTCTCATGTTCCTGCCCCAGTATTGACTCTCAGGTTGCATTTTTTCAGCTTTCTGTTTACAAAATGTCATCTGAAAATTGCTGCCCATCGTTTAGCAGCAGACCTTGTGCTGAGGTGTCCATATCTATGAGTTTCCATGAAATCTTCATTGTTATCTGGCCTTTTATGCCTCATGTTTACACCTGGGAGAAAACCCTTGCTGCTTTTTCCTTTAAAGGTGATTGCAAAGGGGAAAATGAATTAGTGCCAGTTGTAGCTTTACGATGTCTATCTGGAAGACGAAGGAGTAAAAAAAAAAGAAGATGAATCATTGAATTATGAAGGTGCTTTTGCACATTCTAAGATTAGATGTTGTAGATAAAATTTTTCCTCTACATCTCTCCAGAACAATATGGAAGATTTGCGTCATCAGCAACAATTTGCAAGGAAACAGCTGAATTAGAGAGTGTTTGTTTGTTGAATTTGGTACAGAGGTCCAGCACCTCAAAAAAATCACCATGGCTCTTTGAAAATGCTGTATAACAAACTATCCACAGGCAGACATAAAATCCCTTTTCTTTTCCTTTCAAGCAGAGCCCACCAAACCACAATGGAGGCACCACAAAAACATAACAGTTGGACTGATTCCAGTGCTCTTAGAAGAGCATAAGACCGTGAGCTGTGATTACTTTTGTGCTAAGCCTGTCCCAGGAGATGGGCTGGGGGAATGCTGTGGCATGGGGAGGACAGGATTCACAGCACTTCCGAGGACAGGATGAGGTGGAACGATTTTCAGATGAAAGAGGGAAGATTGAGATGAGATTTTAGGAAGAAATGTTTTCCTCTGAGGGTGGGGAGGCCCTGGCACAGGTTGCCCAAGGGAAGTGGTGGCTGCCCCATCCCTAGAGGTGTTCAAGGCCAGGTTGGATGGGGCTTTGAGCCCCCGATCCAGTGGGAGGTGTCCCTGCCCATGGCAGGGAGGTGGAACTGGCTGGGCTTTAAGGTCCCTTCCAACCCAAACCATTCCATGATTCTATGATTTCCATTGCGACCACAGTAATTGGTATGGCTGGTGTTGTGTTCTCATGGATGGCAGCAATCGTCATCTTGTGGTCATCTCTTGGTCACAGGGGTTGGTGATAATGGTGGGACTCATGCCAGCCCTTGTTGAATTCTACATCCCAGCTAGAAATTAGGCTCAGCCAGAGCTAGAAAAGCCAGCTGAGATTTACAGACCAAAGTTTTGCATTCAAATGGAAGAGCTGGATCTATACAGCCGATCATAAAGGTGACAGGACCTCAGAGTCCTGGGCTATAAATCAGTCTGCTGTATTCCTAATGCAAAGAAAAGGTTTGTAAACAAATACCTTTTATCTTTTTTTTTCTTAGAACGCATTGGCATGACTTGTGATTATGTTTTAAGATTTGTAAATCTGTTTTCGCATTTGTAAATCTATTTCCTGACTTCTAAGCCAATCGAATGTTTCAGAAGTCAGTCAGAGAGTTAAATCTGACGCGAAAAGTCATGGTTTGTAAATCAAACTGCAGTTCTTAGGTAAGCCGAAAGGATTTATGAATCTGGATGGAGTTATCTAAATCTGGTTTAGAAAAATACTGATTTATAAATACAACCCCAAAGAACGGCTTGGCTCCTAAAGCATGATGAGTCAGGAAGTGCAAAATGACCATGACATGGACACCCAGTGCTGTCTGTCACAGGGACCCCAGACCATCCATCAGCAATCCTGGATTTACTCTTCACTAAGAAAATGCCCTTGTGAGACCTCACCTGGAGCCCTGCGTTCAGTTCTGGAGTCCTCAGCACAGGAATCACATGGAGTTGTTGGAGCAGGTCCAGAGGAGGCCACAGAGATGATCCAAGGGCTGGACCCTCCCTCAAGGGTAGGATGAGGGGAAAAGTTTTCGGATGAAAGAGGGAAGATTGAGATGAAAGCTTAGCAAGAAATGTTTTCCTGTGAGGGTGGGGAGGCCCTGACCCAGGTTGCCCAGAGAAGTGGTGGCTGCCCCATCCCTGGAGGTGTTCAAGGCCAGGTTGGATGGGGCTTTGATCACCCTGATCCAATGGGAGGTGTCCCTGCTTGTGACAGGGGGTTGGAACTGGATGGGCCTTAAGGTCCCTTCCAACATCAGCCATTGTATGATCCTATGAAAATAAAAGCTTGGGGCCTCTGTCTCGCACCCGGGATAGTGGCAAAGCATTTGGGTGCTGCTCACCAAGGAGAGAAATTGTTCTCCAGACACAGGTGAGGCCTTCAGGACCACCTTGCTGGTACAGGGGTGATCACCACCACCTCCCCACACTCACACGAGAAACCCTACAACTTCATTACTGGTCCCTTAACGCCCCGATTTCCACTGAGGCCAGGGGTGACCATTTGTGAAATGTTGGGCAGCTTCAAAAGTTTTACAGTATGAAAGTGTCTCTTATGTAAAAAAGAGAAAAAAGGAGGGGGGGAATCAAATTTCTACAGTTCTAAAACTTTTTTAAAAGCATTTAAATTTTAAGCTGGGGATTTATAAATGGGCTATTAAAGTTTAAGAGTTTCATTATAGTTTTTTTTAAAATCATAATTACTTTAGGTAGGGGAGGAGGGATAGATCGACTTTATTCCTAGTGGAAACTATACATATATATGAAGTATCTATATAAAAGCTGGAACTGAGCTTATATTAATACAGTTTAACTGATATTCAATAACTTCACCCTCCCTTTTTCCTATTGTCCATATTTAAATACTTCAAAAAGAATTCTAATCAAGTGGAAATTAATAGGGGAGGAAAGACTGGGGGAGCAGGAGAGGGCTCTAATCCCACTCTCTCTTAATATTTCAAAGTCTCTTTTATTTTCCTAATAAAAAAAAGAGAGAGCGAGAGGGAGAAAGTGGAATTAATCCAGTGCTCTGAACTGTCCTCTCGTCTTACTGATTTAAATAAAATCCAAGAGCACATCACACCAGAAGGCCATTCCTGGCCACGTGCCAGGGTGGGCTCTCACCTCCCAACTTTCCCTCCTTGTTTTCCCCAGGAGGTGGTCACCCTCTCTGTTTCCCACCAGCAGGTTGGACACAGTACCCAAAACCTTCCTGAGGGTGCTGAGGTGGCCTCCATCCCCTCTCTGTAGCTCCCACCCCACGAGGGGAGTCTCATCATCCTGGTAGGCCTTGGTGTGAGGTGCGATGGAGCCCATCTACACCCAGACCCCTGAGGTCCCAGCTGGCTCCTGCACACAGAGGTCTTGCATCCATGGGCACCTTCCCTGTGTGATGATGCTGGAGCAACGCTGGGGTTAGACCAGGACACAGCTGAGCATGAACTGGAGGAGAGGAAAGCTGATGATGGATCTTTCCATGGCAAAGACAAAAGAAACCAAATAGTCTGCATCAGTTTGCCTTGATTTCTTTGTTGCTGGAGCATTCAGCTGCTTGATGAGGATGGAGGAGCAAACCCTGCATTGACATTGGTGGAGGCGCTCTTTATCGGGGAGTGCAGGGATGAGATGGAGGGGAATGTTTTTCAGATTGTGATGAGATTTTAGGAAGAAATGTTCTCCTGTGAGGGTGGGGAGGCCCTGGCACAGGTTGCCCAGAGAAGTGGTGGCTGCCCCACCCCTGGAGGTGTTCAAGGCCAGGTTGGATGGGGCTTTGAGCCCCCTGATCCAGTGGGAGGTGTGCCTGCCCACGGCAGGGGGTTGGAACTGGATGATTTTCAGGTCCATTCCAACCCAAACCATTCCATGATTCTGTGACAGAAGCCTGCATGTTTTCTCCTTGCAGTCCACATGCTCCAGAGCCAAGCACCTGGATTTAAAACTGACATCTCACCTGGTGTAGGGTGTGCCCATCCTTGAGGAGTTCTTTTAGCATCAAGTAGTCTGCAAAGACTGAAGGCAGACTTGTTAAACCACCGCAGGGCAATAGAACTGAGTGTTTTAAGCTGAGCAGTAAATAAGTGGTTTATTAAGCGAGCAGTGCACACTAGATGGCACACCACTACTTTGTACTGCTCTGGTGTTATATTGCTGTTATTATACTCGTGTTAAAAAGCATCCAAAGTTGGGACAGTATTTTCCTAGTGCAGGGGAGACCCCAACCCTTTTGCACTCGGGGATGTGCAGAGCCTGACAGAGAAGACAAATAAATCCCTCTTGAACTGAAGGTGGGAGTAGCCTGTTTTTCCAAGCCTGATTTTTCTCCATCCACGATGCCACATGGGGTGATCCAATCTCATCAGTGGAGAGCCCTTTCCCTCTTCCCAGTTTGTTTTAGTGATGTGAAATCTTGCCAGGAGGAGCTGTCAGAACCCAGGCACATTCTGGCAGTCACGATAGGGAGTAGTCACAGCAATGTGGAAGGAGACGGCAGGGTCATCCTTTGGGAAGATGCCGTGTAAAGCGCTGATTTCAGCTGACCAATCTGGTTAACTGACAGGCATTGCAACAAAGCATTTCCCCGAACTCTTTATTGGGGATTTTTATTTTGGAAGCTTTCTGTTGAGAAAAAGCCGTCTTCTAGGTTTCCCAATCTCATTATGCAGGAAGAAACATGCATTCTATATGATATTAAGCTTCAAGGCTTTCTGTACTATATATGATGAGGAATGTGCAGTCTTATTGTACTTTTTAAATTGCAGAACAATTAATAACTTGTATAAGATTTATACAAGCGTCTTCATTCAACTACTCCAGAATTTAACAGAAAAGCAGAGGACAAAAAAAAAAAAACCACTATGGTTTCAAAGCATTTCACTATAAATGATGGCACTAAGAAACACCTGTACTACAGCAGATATCACAGAATTACAGAATCGTGGAATGGTTTGAGTCAGAAGGAATCTTAAAGCCCAATCAGTTCCAATCCCCTGCCATGGGCAGGGACACCTCCCACTGGATCAGGGTGCCCCATCCAACCTAGCCTTGAACACCTCCAGGGTTGGGGCAGCCACCACTTCTTTGGCCAACCTGTGCCAGACTCTCACCACCCTCACAGGTGACTCATCCAGATGTGACACCTAACCTTGGGTGACACGAAAGTCCTCTGCCAAGTACAATCCTTCAGATCAGAATCTTTCAGCTCTTCCTGGTCTATGGCAAAGTACCAGCTCTGTCGAAAAGAAAATGTTGGAAGTGTCAGGTTTTCCCGAAGGACCAGAATTCAAAGTCTCTGTCAGTTGTTGCTGCCCTAAAGAGGTTGGGATCTGAATGAGAAAAAGCAAGAAAGCATATTTTATTTACTTTATTTTACCTTATTTGTGCTGTCTCCAAAGTTTTAACAGATTGCTTTGTGAGACAGTGGTAGAAGCTGCCCAGGGAGGTGGTTGAGTTACCATCCTTGTAGGTGTTTAAAAGACAGGTAGACGTGGTGCTCAGGGATCTGTAGTGGACAGGTACAGTTGGACGTGTTTATCTCAAAGATCTTTTCCAACCAAGAGATTCTATGATTTCCTGATCAGAGTCCATACTTGCTTGCAAAACAAAATGAGTCCTCCTACCCTTCCCAAAGCATCTACTCCTTATGGTCAAAGCTCAGCATAAAGAGTACCCGAAAGTCAGTTAGAAGAGAACTTTGAGTGTGGAGATTTCTCCCAGGATTGAGACAGGGTGGCAACGCTCTCACGAACAAAATCTGACCCAGCCAGTTATTCACCAGCAAAAGAATAGCAAATTTTTCTAACAGAATGGTGTCCTGGCACTGACTCTTTGTGGAAGCACTTTGGATACAGCCTTCTCAAGTCTGCCTAATGTCTAAGCTCAGGATTTCCATGACAAGTTTTATTTGCGTACCTCTGCTCTGTTTGGGGGGGAAAGCTGCCGGAGCTTGAGTGTCTCAGCAACTCTCATATGTAGTGTTTAGGATGGACTGGATCCTGTAATTGGGGTCAGAGATGTGCCTTTGCAATTACACATGTGCACATCCTTACACTCGTGCACATGCAGACACGTGGACATCTCACACACACAACCATGTGCTAAAAGACTCATCTCAACATGAAGCAGTGGGATCCTGGAGCAAAAGCTACTACAACACCATAGGAATGAAAGGTTAAGTGAAGTGGTGCGAATGCAAGAACCCATAAATCTTAGCAAATCCTCCAGTAAGAATACAATTTTACTGGAGAGATGGGGGGAAATAGATTTTCTTTAAAGAAAAGGTGGTTTGAAATTAAAATTCATTAAAGAAGGCCAGCTGACACATTTTTGTATTCTTTGAGGAAGTATATCTGTTTCATTTAATGCACTGTCCAATTAAAAAGAAGTGGTCCCTTATTACAGATACGATTTATTCTGTGATAAACCACTGATTTATGGCTCACAGGGGTATATATTTAATACTGTCAAAAAAAATATGAAAGGACACCCAAAACTATCTGCAGTATTACAGTGACTCAGTCTGAAAAGGATCTGAGGAAGCAAAGGCCTCTGGAAGTTAAATGTAATCTTTGCCTGGGATAAAAGCACAGAGAAGTGCTGATCTTCACAAAAGGATCCTTCACCACTAGTCTCAGCCATCCTACACATACCGACATGCACACACTCTTCCTCTCCTCCTCCTCCTGCCTCCCAAACCAAAGAGCAGAGCAGGGGCTCTGGCAGGAAAGCACATGGTTTAAATAGAGAAAAATAAAATAAATATAGCATGGTTGGAGTTTTACTCCTAAATTCTGAACAAAGGTGAAGTGAACCAAAAATGAAGTACTGCCTCTTGGTACCCACAGGGAATAACAACTCATTGGTAATTTAGAAAAACTGTAGAATCGTAAAATCTGTTCTTGCCTTGTCCATGATGGAAAGAAGAAAGTTCCTGACCTCTCTCAGATGCTTGTCCTGGGAGATGATGAAACCTGCTCCACATCTCCTCTTTTTTGAGTTACTACGAAGTGGGACCAAGAAGCTCAAAGCCAGAAAAGCTCACATGCATCCTGTTTACCACCTATGGAGAAATCATGCTGTCTCATCTCAAGGCTGCTGCTAATGGTGCTGGAAACCAAAGCAAAGCGCTTCCCTTCTGCTGGACTCCTGCTTGTCTGCCTGCAAAATGAGGTTAACAATTTGAAAAAAACATTTAAAAATCCATAGATGGGATTTGTCAGCCACAGGCCAGGCTGGATGGGGCTTTGAGCACCCTGATCCAGTGGAAGATGTCCCTGCCCATGGCACAGGGTTGGATCTGGACAAGCTTTAGGGTCGCTTCCACTCCAAAGATTCCATGACTCTGTGATTCCATGAAAGCCCGACTCAGGACAACACCCATGTTGCTGGTGCTGGCAAAGAGCTACAGTGGTCTCAGGTTCCCATAGGACTTTCAGATATATTTGGAGCTGACTGTTAATTACTGGCACATCTGCCAAATGTCCCCACTCTCACAGCTGTGGAGATGGAAGGAGTCTTTGCAGATAGGCCGTCCATCCTGCTCCTTCTGAGGTCTTCTTGCACCTTGGAGAGCTAAGCAACTTCATCATGACCTTATGAAGGAGATTCTTCTCCTCTGTCCCCTGTGTTCCCAGCTAGCAGGCAGGTTTGAGCACAGAGGACAAGCCACGATGGCCTTTCCTGAAGTGATTCACCATACAGAGCATCCCGCATCGAGCTGAGAAGTGTTAACTGGTTTTTCCAGATACCATCAAACACATTTAAACAAGCCTGATGCTTGAATGCTTTTTGCATCGGGTGTGTTATACATAAAATATGTTGAGTCAGTGATACCGCCCTTATCTAAAGACAGAAGCCAGAGAAATTTCATCCGGTGCACTTTGTCAGATTGTTCCTTGACACAGACAGCCCACTGTGACGAGCAGGTGATCACATCTGGCTCTGGGGAGAGGAGGCATTTCCCTTCCCCTATGCTGCTCACTCTCCTCAGCCTCTGTGTCTCCCTAGGGCTGGTAGATGAATGGGAGAGCAAAGAGTCGTCCAGGTGGGCTCCACGGGTAACAGCATTAGGGCTGAGTCTTTGCACTTTGCCCTGAAGACAGGTTTGGGATGGGGCTTTGGGTCTTTAAAGAAGAATTACAACCCTATGTTCTTCTACTCAACCAGAAAAATGAGAAACCATCTTGTTTGTGTTTATCCACATAGCTTAAAGCTGTTTAGCTCCAGTATTGACACCCTTCACATTGCCACAGCGGCATGAAACTCCTACATCCCTGGAGACTTTCTCACCACTGGAAGCTGCTGTCATTACCATGAAGACTTTGTCTTGGTCACAAGAGCTCCTGAACAGGGAAGTGACTTTTTAAAATCTCTGCTGGGCAGGAAATATGTCTCCCTCTCAGCAGTGTCCTTCACAAACAAATAGACCCCACAGAACAGCCAAAATCCTTCTCAAGTGACAAAGATCGCGATGGCTCCAGCAAAGGTACGGTTCCCTCACCTGCAATGCCCTGCCTACAGTTCATCCATAGGGCCACATGTTTTGCTGAGTCTGAGGTGACTTCCCTAGGGAGTAGAAGAGCATCTGAGGACCTGATAGACCCACACAAACTGCCTTTAACTTTTTTTTATGGAGCTGGAGTTCTGTTATTCTCCTTAACCTGCATCTGAGTACTGAGACAAAGGTTTAAGACATAAATCTGTATCTCAGGGTCATTTCCACTCTACAGCCAATTTTATGCAAGTCCATAGCAAAATCCTGTAGCATCCCATCCCACACCTCTCAGTTTCTCGGCGGTACCCAGGGCATAACAGCACTGCTTATCTCAGAAGGGTGCTGGAAGATGATTCGAATGACGATGGGAAGGGAAGCAGATAAGCACCTGAGTTAGAGAATATAGGCACAGGAATTATCTGAAGGCAGAAAAGGGATTATCACTCCTAAATGAGTCCATTTCTGCTGAACAGGGGGATATTTGACACCATGAAAGTCTCTCCTTGCTGTACCCTTGGTCCCACCACACAGTCCATGCATCCACCCATTTGAGAGCTTCTCACTGATGTTTTCCATTTCCAACTGATTTTTGGCTGATTAGAGCACTTGGTAATAAAGCCACCAGGTGAGCCTCAGATGTGCCCTGACTTCTTCAAGACGAAACCTACGTTTGAAATTGCAGCTGCAGCTCAGCCATCCTTTGAAGCTGCTTCTGCAGTTTGCAGTTCCAGTGCCACTCCCAGCCAGCCAGGCAATCTCTTCCTTATACAGAGCATTTAATGAATTACACATTCACCACCTGGGCACCTCACACTGATTACAATTGAGAGCAGCTCCACCTTCCCAGCCGTTGCAAGGGTGGTCCAATACGTGTGTCTGTGAAACGAGCTACCAGAGCAATTCTTCCTGGCACCACCAGCATGGACAAAGTCATCTTTGTCCCTGTTCTTGCAGGGGGGTTGGACTGAATGACCTGTAAAGGCCTCTTCCAACAGAAAGCATTCTGTGATGTTTGGCAGATGATCACAAAGGAGAATGACCAATTTCTTCTCCTTGATGATGCACAGCAGGCCAAGACTGGTGGCACTCGTAAAGCTCCCAGTAGCTGAGCTAGCCAGAGTGGTCATAAGAAGGGCCCACTCGTAGATCTATATGTTACATTGACTTCTCCCAGCCCTCTTCAACTTAGGAAAGAGTAAGGAGCCATCTAAAGAAAGACGGCTAGGCTGCCTTTACCACTATGAAAGAAGCTCTGCTATGAAACTCCATAAAGGACCAAGAACTTGCTCTTCGTCTCTTCTCCCTCTCTCCCCCTCTCTCGCCTTCTCCCACCTCAGAAAGTAATCTCATCCTTTCGTCACATATTATTGAAATCCCAGCTCTTAAAAAAAAAACTCTCATTTTTTGCCCAGACTGAGAGCATGTCATTCGGAAGTGATGTGCAAGGCAGGAGATAACCAGGTAGAACTCAGCGATTCGCCACAGAAAATGGCTCCATGTATGGTTGTAATGCTATCAGAGTCCGTCCCTCAATAGCTCTTTACCGCTCCCGAGCTCAGAATCTGCTGATTCAAGAACTTTGCCTGTGCGGGTGGAGGAGGAGGGGACAGGGCTGGGGGGAGATGGAGAGGTGTATAAAAATAGGACATTTGCGGTCTGGACAGAACACATAATAATGAAAAGGCTCTGCTTTCTTCCCTTTTTTTTTTTAATTCTCTTCTTTGGTGATGTGGGAGAAGCAGCGCGCGGTCCCCCCTGCTTGCTCTCTCATTCTGTGTCCTCATTTCATGCTTTAGTTGTGATGATTGGGAGGGCTGAATCCCATCGGCTGACTGCTTAGTGCAAAACAGTTGCACTCCTGTCTGAAATGGAGAGAGGTAAGAGGCTGACTCTGTGCCAACAGGGGATTTTGCAGAGGTAAATGGGGTCTCTGAAGAGATGCAGTCGCACGAGTTCTTAGACTAGGAGGTCTCTCATCACCAAGGATTTCATAGAGAAATGTCCCACAGAGCTCTCATTTAACCAGAAATAGGGGCCGTTAGCAATAAGATGCTGCGGAAGAACTTTAAATTGGAAGGGGAAAGATTTAGATTAGACATGAGGAAGAAATTTTTCACAATGAGGGTGAGGAGGTTGCTCTGAGAAGTGGTGGCTGCCCCCTCCCTGGAGGTGTTCAAGGCCAGATTGGATGGGACCTTGAACACCCTGATCCAGTGGGAGGTATCCCTGCCCATGGCAGGGGATTGGAACTGGATGGTCTTTAAGGTCTCTTCCAACCCAAACCGTTCTATTTAGAACAGGCTGCCCAGGAAGGTGGTTGAGTTGCCATCCCTGGAGGTGTTTAAAAGATGGGTAGATGAGTTTCTTAGGGACACGGTTTAGTAGGGGACAGGTATTCGTCATCTCAGATGTCTTTTCCAATCAGATGATTGTGTGATTCCATGATTCTGTAACTCTGTTCTATTACCTCTGACACCTTCCTGGACTCTGACTCTTAACTTTGGATGTGAATTTGGGCATCCAAAACATTTTGGATGGGTCTGTAATCAGAACATTAAAATACAAAACCATGCTTTTTGTAGGTCAGGGGAGCTGTGGCACAAGAAACCTGGAGTAACTGCATAGCCACTGTTTGGCAGCAGTGGATGCTGCACAGTCACCTTCCAAGTGGAGAATTACTCAGTTTGACAGAGGTCTATTTGCACTACAGAACCATTGATGAGAAATCACTGTGAGCTTCTCCCATCCAGTGTCTGTCTGGACGGACCAGTGATGCTGGCCAGCCATCTCAGCAGTCTGCCAGCCTCCCATCTCGGTTCCCGTGCTCATTACCAGCCTACTGGTGTTTGACCATCACGTGAAACAGCTTGACCATTTCCTGGTTGGAGAGAGGTCAATGAGTTTGACTGATCAGCGAAGGTTTTTTCCTCTGTGACAGATCCCACACTGGGTGATTTTGTATGAAGTGCACAATTGCAGGTTCAGGCAGCCGCTTGCTGCTTGCTTGCTGTCCTCTGCACCCACATATCCATCACCACCCATGTGTAGCTGAGGGATTTCACCCCCACCAACCGTTCCCATCCAAGGTGAACTGGCAGCCAGACTTGGCTTTAAGTTTCCTCTCAATTTTCTAGTCCTCATAAATTTAGGAGCCGTCAGCAAAGTAAAGGAGGATCACAATACCATACATGGAGAACTGCATAATCTTGAAGATGAGAGTAAAGGAAATGGGATGAAATTTAAGACTACTAAATGCAAGGTCATGCACTTGGGGATTAACAAGAAATTCTGCTCTAAACGGGGAGCTCATCATTTGGAAACGAGAGAGGAGCAGAAAGATGTGAGTGTATTAGTTAACCAGAGGATGTCTATGAGCCACCAAGGAGCGGTACTGTGAAAAAGCAAGGGTCCCAGCCTCTTTCAGGAGGAGCATTCCCAGTTCAGACCAGTGACACTGTAGTTGTGTCCTACATGGCACGGGCAAGATCTCACCTGGAGAGTGAGGTTGTCCAGCCCACAATGAAGAAGCTGGAGAATGGGCAGGGGATCAGAGAGGTGATGTTAAGGCAGGATTTTAACAGGACTGGCATCTGCCCCGGTTCACGGCAGGTGATTATTGGGAGCTGTTATGATGATTTTCCCCTTCTTTTCCCGTTAGACCTCACCTGGAGCCCTGCGTTCAGTTCTGGAGCCCTCAGCACAGGAAGAACATGGATCTATTAAAGTGAGCCCAAAGCTTAACCGCTCTTGGTCTGTCTAACAAAGAGCTTGTTGAGCTGTCTGAGAAAAAATACAAATGTTTTTCCTTAGAGACAAACGGAGAGACTTAAAGACACTGTTGGCATCAGAGCAAATGAAAATAACATGGATCAGTGTATTTGGAAATTAAACTATATTTGTTATATCAAAGCAGGAAAATTATGGAAAACTCTGCCTGTTTCCAATGAGGGAGGTGTGCTTCCATGTAGAGCATCCAACCTGAGCACCTTGGCAGCTGCCTGACTCACCATGGTCCTCTATAACCTGTAATAATCTTGTGGAAGAAGACACAGAGTCTACTGCAACCTCTAAGACTGACCGGGTGAGCCAGGAGTGCCAGAAACCCCCTCCACATCAGAGACACTTCCTAAGTTATGGAGCTTACCTCAGTAGCAGGGAGACAGACAACTTTCCATACATGTTTTCCAGAGCTGGTATGGTTGAGGCAGGAGCTGGGCTCCACAGCCAGAAGGAGTTTTCCCTCTGCCAGCTTTCCCCTCTCCTCTCTGTGTTCCTCCAGTTCAAACAAACTAATCTGAGGGGCTGCAATTGCTGCCTCTGAGGGTATTTTCATAGCTGCATTGCTTTTTTACCAGCTCCTAGAGAGGTTACAACATCAGCTGAGGGCATATGGAGGATTTTCTCCGGGATGTAGCAAAGTTTTTTGCCACACACACATCCCTGCCATGGGCTGACACCCTTCTCCCAGCCTGGATGGGCTTCCCAGCCTTTGGAGGCCTCCCATGCTGCAGCATTTTATGCACTCTGCAGCCGCCTTTTGCAGGGGATTTAGTGAAAGGGCCTTGGAATAAACTACACACTGGGAACAGGTTTATACTCTGTATTTACTGGCACAGGAGCAATGTTTCAAGCTGTGCTAAGGGGGTTTTGTCATCCTCTTTAGGAGTTCCTGCTACATAAAACATTGTCTCTTTCCCCTCGCTGCCCTTTTGCATTGCTTTTCCTCTCAGTGAACACATCCCTTTTGGTATTTCCCAAGCCTATTCAAAACGTTACAAGGCATTGCTTACACTGCTTGGACCAATCTCCTGTTCTAACCAGTTTCGTATCATTATAGAATCATATCACATCATGGAATGCCCTGATTTGGAAGGGACCATCTGCCCAACTCCTGTCCCTGCACAGGACAGCCCCAACATTCACCCTGTGTGCCTGAGGACATTGGCCAAATGCTGCTGGAATATTGTCAGGCTTGGTGACTGTTTCCCTGGGGAGATGTTCCAGTGCTCCACCACCCCCTGGGTGAAGAACTTTCTCCTAATTTCCACCCTAACCTTCCTCTGACACATCTTCCTGCCATTCCCTCAGGTCCAGAGAGAAGGGATCAGCACCTGCTCCTCCTCCTCTCCTCATGAGGAAGCTGTAGAGCACAATGAGGTCTCCCCTCAGTCTCCTCCTCTCCAAGGTGAACAGACCAAGTGACTTCAGCCACTCCTCGTACAGCCAGGAGGATTAGAAAGGAGTGAAGAAATCCTAGATGACAGCAGCATCACTTTTTTATCATAATGGTATTAATTATATGTAGAAGCCGTGGTTCATGGTCTGTGTTCAGCTGCAATGGAGCAGCAGCATCCAATACCAAACTCCCCACACACTCCTTTGGACCTGCCAGGAGTTTTCTGGGCCACAGCACTGCGGTCCCATATTGGGATCAAAGAGCTACAAGGGTTGAGACTGAAGGCCAAAATGAAAGTATTTTGGACTCCTCCTGAAGCAGTGTTTTTGTGCCCTCTTAATTGACCTCAGCTAGTCAGCTCCCTTTTCTCACAGCCAAAAAAGTCCTGCCAAGAGGAAAGTCTTCAGGGCCTGCTCACATTCCAGCAACACTCTGGCCTCCAGAAGTCCTTTTCACAGCGCACAATATGGCATTGTGATTAGATATAAACTGAAAGTGTATTTCCTGCCCTTCAGTAATTACACTGGCTTATGGGAGCTTTATTCAGCATGAAGCTTTATTATTCTGCAGAATGAAATTCTGTATAATTTTCCTCTCCTCCAATGCGCAGATGAAAAATCATATTTTGGTCCGAGTTGGGAAGAAAGGCTCAGTTATCACTTGAGAGCGTGGTGTTATTTTCCCCCGGAATTAAAAAATCCATCTGGGTGTACGACCCCGTTCACCCTCCTGCTTCTCCATTCAGCCTTTTGTATGCATATGAACCTTATCAATTTCCACCGCTGCAGAAAGGTGAACCCAAACAGCGTGGCCCCCCCCCCAAGTCCTCCTCACTCTAATGGAAATGCAGGAGCCAGAGCAATAAATGCATGTAAAACCCTCCTGCTCCACCAAGAAAGGGAGGGAGTACCTATGGGAAGCCTGGTTTGTGGGTGTGGACCATCAGCAAGGGTACCAGCATCAGTGCAATCCCATCGTCCAAACAGCCGGGGATGTCAGGACAGGCCCTGATTTATACAATGCTTTGGCTTCAAGCAAGACTTAACTTTGAAAACAACTCAAAACACCTCAACCAAATTCATCCAGCCTTACTTGCTAAGCCCTTGGTCATCAAAGTAGGAGTCCCTCGTGCAGACACAGCCCAGCCCACTCTTGTCTCATATCAGCATGCTCCAGTTACCGTGGCAGCAATGGGAATCATAGAGTCATGGCATGGGTTAGGTTGGAAGGGTCCTTAAAGCCCATCCAGTTCCAACCCTCTGCCATGGGCAGGGACACCTCCCACTGGATCAAGGTGCTCAAAGCCCCATCCAGCCTCCAGGGAGGGGGCAGCTGCCAATTCCCTTGGACAACCTCTGCCAGAGCCTCACCAGCCTCATTGTGAAGAATTTCTTCCTAATGTCTAATCTAAATCTCCCCCCTTCCAATTTAAAGCCATTCTCCCTTGTCCTATTACTCTGTACCCTTGGAAAAAGTCCCTCCCCAACTTTCCCGGAGCCCCTTTCAGTACTGGGAGGCTGCTCTAAGGTCTCCCCAGAGCCTTCTCTTCTCTAGGCTGAACAACCCCAATTCTCTCAGCCTGTCTTCGTGTGGGAGATGCTTCAGGATCCTCTGGATTTTCTCCAACAGCTCCATGTCCTCCTAGTATTGAGGACTCCAGAACTGGATGCAGAACTCCAGATGAGAGCAGAGTAGAGGGTAAGAACCATCTTAACAGTTGCCAATAGTCAGCTACTGTGACCCTGGCCAGCCCCCTGTCCTGTCCACTTTTCTGTTGCTTTTAAATATCCTACTTTTATCCACAGCACATCAAATAGAATCAGCTCCTGTTTGTTGTCTCCCAGTTGGTGCACCTCGCTCTAAATCCGAAAAGCCTTGAAGAAGGCTTGAGTAAGCACCAGATCATGACCTTTCTCTGACCCGAATTCACCATGACTCTTGGTATGTCTCGCCTTTCTGCATTTCCCCTTGAGACATGGGATGTAACAACATCTGCTCCCCTTGTTGGTTTCAACTGTATTGATGACCAGTGGATTTATATCCTGTGATGCTGGGCACCAAGATGGCAAGGATGGTTTTGGAAGGTCTTGGACATCTGGATAACCCTCACATTAGGTGGACACTGCTCTCAAGAAATACAGATACAGCCTTTGCTATTTGACGACCATGACTCAAATAACGCTAAAAGAAAACGAGCAACTAGAAGACCACCAGTGGCACCAGGCAATGCTGGACTGGGTGCAGCAGGGCAGGCATTCCTGGAGCACAATAACTCACATTAATATTCATGTGTCAGGCCCAGGGTTGTCAACAGAGATGCATCAATTAAAGGGTAGAACGGGGAGAAGGGATGGTGGAAAAAGGTCTCTGTTATTTTTTCCTGCCTGTTAAATGAGGAGGGGGGAGGCAAGGGCAGTCCATTTAGCAGGTCAGCGGCAAGCAGTGCTATCAGATGCCATGCCAACCTAATTCCTAATTGGGGCAGTGTTTGTCAACACTGACAGAGCCTTAATACACTGTAATCGCTGGAGCCACAAGCTCTGATAGAGATCTTAATCTCTGTGCTCCATCCCTTTCAGACTGCAGTGAGCATGTCTGCTCCTTCCCCTGGCCCTCACCAGTAGCTGGGTTCCATGCACCAAGAGGTTTTCAGGATAGTCCCTTCTTTTTCTTATGAAACAAAGAAAAGAGAGGAAGCAAGAGGCAGCTGACGGAGGGGAGAAAAAGCAGCATCACTCTGCTGGGGGATTCTTCAGAGATATCACAATTGAGAGAGGTTTTTCTTCATTGGACCGCAAGCACTGTCCGTTCACCAGGCTGAACATCTGCCCTCAAAACCACACGCACAACACATCATTAGGGGTTTTGGGATCACCTTGGCTACTTGTGTATTCCTTCCTACTTCCTAACACAACCTTCATGGAAAAGCTTCTCCCTACTTCTCTGGATATTCCTCCTCACAAAAGCTGTAGGAGACAGATGACTGCCTCAAGTGTGGAGCAAGTAGGAGATTTGATATAGGTCAGCTTCAAGGTCTGTGCTTGAATCAAGTCCTCCAAGGTCAAGAATCTCTCCTGACACAGGATGTGAGTGCACCTCCCAAGGACTTTGCTTGGGTTTTTTTTACCACAGATAATGATGAAGGGTTTTGCACTATGGAAGGAGCAACAAGGACAAATATAATGGCCACACATCCTGCTTTTGCTGGGACAAATCTGAAGTTCCATCCGCTGACTTTGAGTGCTCCAAATTATTTCAGGATGCACTGAAAAAACTCATTATATTTTCAGTAAAAATATGCATGGTTTCTTCTTGAATAAAAGCAAAATGGTCTTTGCTTGGTATCCCTAAGCTGACTAAGATCCTTCTGTAGACTAAGCAGGAGAAAAATAAGCAGCTCTTCCACTCCTAGTTGTGATGGTTCATTGTTCACTCACCTAAAACCTATTTGGGTACCAGGGCGCAGGTAGAACATTTTCATCTTGCAGAGTATGACCTCTTCCTCCTATTACCGAGGGTCTGTTGATACAGAGATGCCTTTCTGTAACAAGAAGTTCCACATCATCTTCAGAAGAAAACAACAGATGTCTCCTAAATTCAGACAGGGATTGCTGAGACATCTTGGAAGGAGGAAAAGCCTGAAGGCTCTTATGGATGGTTCTGACCTCAAGAAATGTCCTGGCTTGTCTCCTGTCTTTGAGTTGAGGGGACTTTGTGTTTAGCAAACCTGCTACAGAGCTGCAGAAGTATCACTTATATATTCCTCATTCGTTACCCTGGGCTGCTGTTTGGTACCTGCTGTGCCTACGTTCCTCCTGGCAGGATCCAGAAGGGGAAAAAAAAAGACACCCAGGTATCTCTGCCTTGCATGGATTTATGAAGAGGTAAGGAAATGCATTTTCAATGTCTATGAATTCTCGCTGTGACCATGCGAGTCCACGGCTGTCCCTGTGCATAAACAACACGATGAAGTGAGTTATTACCAAACTGAGACACCACAGCTCCATACTGGAGGATGCTTTTGTCTTTTCTTTCACAACAGCTCCAGGAGCCTCTCAGCCAAGCCTCCTCATGGCATGTGCTATGCTTACTTGTGATTTATTGATGATAATCATGGGGCAAGCCATTTGTAATCAAACGTACAACAAAGACATTCTCGTGCTGAGAGGGAGTGATAACGCACCATTTAGTAATTTTTGTGCAGTCAGTAATTTGGAGAATGAATGATAATTTCCCAAACTGAAAATCGGCAATGACAACCCTTAGTGCTATTCACCTCGTGAATAAAGATACCTTCCTCTCCATGTCTTGTGATAAATTCCTTTTATTAAGGCCACTTATGTGGGACTTTATCTTAATCGTCTTAAGTATGGGGCAGTCTCTATGGTAAGGTTGGGTCATTTTTCATTACGACCTCAGACATGCTCTATGAAGTAAATAAATAGCAGCCAGTGATAGGAAAACAGTCATTTAAATGAAATGGGCTTTGCTAACACAATGTTCTCACTCACTGCCTACAGTATATCTGCACAACAGGAGATGCTGAGGAGCAAGGGGTCATCTTTTACACCTACCTGAGTAGGGTGGCCTGTCTGGCAGCAAAATCAGATGTTTTTGAGCAATGTCAATGCAGCACACTGCTACAGCAGGCACTTTGCCAATTCCAACAGTATTATTTAAACCAGCAAAGAGATGCAGCTCCAGTGGCATTGGATTTTCATGTAGAAATGTTGCATGAAGAGTCAAGGTGATTTTAGTAGCTAGCCAAGGAGCTCTGCTTGGTGGCTATCACGCTGTAATGCTTTATGGAATCTCTGTTCAAAACTAGGGGATAGGGTGGTGGAAGAGGTTGGTTTCCTCCCCGTGTCACTGGTGCAAATCCAGTGATAGTCCAATGATGAGTGAGTGGCTTCATTCTCCATTTCTCAGCCCAAGTGCTTGCTTCTCGGACATCATTGCCAGAGCTGGTCCTGGAGGCATAGTGGTCCTCTCTTCAGTTTTACATCTCTAACTCGAATCGCACAATGTCTGCGCAGAAGCCACCTTCGTGTTTGAAGGAGAAACCTGTCCTCTCCAACAGTGAAAATTATTCCTTTCTGCTCTTCCCTTCTGCACCGTCCTAAGTTTGGATAAAACTCTGCATGGGGCAGAAACATGGGGTGGTTTTTTCTAAAGCAACAGAAGGGCAGACGGGGAATCCTGTTTCTGCCACAAGGATGGGTGATGGTCTTCACTGGTATTGCCAGCACGGACAGAGTGTTGGTGTCTGTGCCACTGGTAGCATTTCCATAACAAGCTGCAATGACTTCAGCTCAGCAAAAGCTAACACATGGAATAAACAGCATTTGAGGTAAGGGCACAACACAGACTGCCAACCCTGCTCCCAGGTGGTTTGGACTGCGGTCACCTGCTGAAGGCCAAATGTGGACTGTTTGCTGAAATTATTGCCTGTGGTGTTTTGGTACATGATCACTTTGTCTGGCTGTGAGCACATGGTTTCTCAGTCGTTTCTTTCTTCCTTGCAGCTGTGATTTAATTCCAGACAGGCAGCAAAGTTTGGAAACACACAGATCATTCCTGTTCTATCTTAATCATCCTCACCGGGGGAAATAGAAGAGGAGAGCTTTTTAAAACACATGGATAAAATGAACTGAAATGATGAAGTGCATTAAGAACAGGAAAATCTAAATGAGGTGGAACTTATGTCTTAATTGGAAGGACACATTTTAATCTTCTCTGACTCCTGCACTCACATGAACACACACACGGTGCTAGTGCCCGAGAATAAGGCATAAACTGGAAGACTGCCTTGGCACAAGGAAAGCAGTGCCAGCCATTTGGTCTTCACCAGCTCTGCCCATCTCCCTACCCATCTCCTTGCACTGAGCTCTTAAAGCCAATGGCCATCTCTGCAGAAACCTGCCACCAACAGAAGGCCACTGCAAGATGCTCCCATCATGCTGCTTAGAAATTCCCATCTCATTAAGTTGACCATGGACAATAGCTCTTAGCAGCAAGGTAGGATTCAGCTGGGTGTCTACATGCGGTAGGTACCTCCATCACTGTTGTGTGCACGGTGGTCAATGACTGGTGGAGTCCATAAAGCTGCCAACTTTGAGGTGCACTCATCTACGAATTTGTGACCCTGAGGAGTGGTGCAGCTCAGATGAACCCTTTGGTGAGAACAAGAGATAGAGAACTGCCCCTTCTCTAATATGTAGCCTGCTGGTTTGGCTTAACAGCTGGGATGAACCCTGGCACAACCAGGTCACTGACTGACTTCTTGTACTCCACTGCTCAAGTTTGTGATACGAAAGAGTTTTCCTGTCTGGCCTTATTTGTCATACAGCAAAAGGCAGTTTCTAAACAGTGAATTCATGGCACTGCCAGGTACATCCCAATCATCATTTGCCAGTAGGGTTGGGTTTTTTGACCTGATCAGAAAAGGAATCTTTTACATAGAAAAGATACCAAAGATGACATGTGACTCTCTCCATTTATCTGAGAAGAGGGAGGTCACTAGGTGAACTTGGGATTTTAATTTTATGAATCATCTTTTGAACCCTGCTCATTGTAGTGCTTGATAGAGTCTGGTTCTCTCTTGATCTCTGCTGATTACATATTTTCTTCTAAATGGTATCTCTCATTTCTAATATCCTACTATTATTCAAAGTGATTAATTGAAGTCCTTGGTCAGATCTGTATCTGGAGATCAGCTTTAACCATACACATGCCACACTGAAATTGTGTTCTTGATCTGTGTTTCCGGAGGCACAGGGCATCACCAAACATTTTAGAGACCGTGCTGGTCACATTTCTACAACAGAAAATGTGATGAGACAAAACTGAATAGGTGTAGTACTGCTTCCTCTTGGAGATCTTTTGTAATATTCATGACTCAAGGTTTCTCCTCACACCATTTTATGAGCTGGAATGTTCCTACTCACCACTGCTCAGCCCAATGCTTGTCACACTACATCACCAGCCAGTCTTCCAGCGGGATAGCAAATGGATGCTGGATGGATAACCATGTACAGTCCCCGTGGGTGTGCCTGGCCCGTGGTTGTACTGAACTCCTAAATCTGGCTGAGCTGATCAGCTGTTCTTCTCCGGAAGGTACCCGTGCAATTTTACTCTTGTGATTTTAGATACCTCTCGGTCCCTGGGGCGATCATCTGACGACCTTCTGGATCTGCTACAGAACTGCTTGAGAAAGCAGTTGCAGAAGAGTCATTTGTAATGTTTCCTGGGGAGAAAGAAGATTTTAGCTGCTATGTCTTCATTGAGTTTAGGTTGCGAAGAAGGATGAAACAAAGCCAGGTGATAAAAAATACATGAAAGTGTGGCGGATAAGAAAACTACCAGTGGCAGGCTTGAGAGACCTGGAAGCGGATGCCAGCACAGGGGATGAAGACAGTCTCTGTACATTCTGCTCCAGTTCTAATAATGCAAATTCCTAAGTGAATCATCTAGAAAAATAAATATTGAGGGGTACAATTTGCTCCCCTCTGATCCTTGGAAATGTAAATATGATGGTTCCATTAGCAAGGCAAGAGCGACCACCTGGATTTGCCATTTACCAGAAGCTGATAGTAATATTGCTCTGACAATGATTTGAAAGACGGTGGCAGGGAGCTGCAGCCCATATGGGGTGGCAGCCAGGAGTAGGCATGGATTAGTAGGCATGGTGATGTTGGGCTGACGGTTGGACCTGATGATCTTAGAGGTCTTTTCCAACCTTAATTATTCTACGATTCTGTGATTCTATGATCTTCCCCCATACTGTGTCCTCCTGTCTATGCTCAGCCCCTGTGCAGACCAGGGCATTTGGGCCATCCCAGGGCTCAAATCACAATTAAACGAATCACAACCAAATGGTGTGAGGAGCGGAGGGGAGGACTGGCCGAGGCAGCAGGATGCCTGAACCATCCTCTGTCGGCAAAGTGCTGAGACAACAAACTTAACCTCTCTGTCCACAGTGTGCCTATCAGCTGTGGTTATTAAATCCCAC
Organism: Dromococcyx pavoninus; assembly: GCA_033558185.1. Taxonomy (NCBI): domain Eukaryota; kingdom Metazoa; phylum Chordata; class Aves; order Cuculiformes; family Neomorphidae; genus Dromococcyx; species Dromococcyx pavoninus. The sequence continues at coordinate 23,544 of JAUMJL010001212.1, read as the reverse complement.
AAAAGGAAGAAGAGAAGAAGTGAATAGGGTTGAAAGAAAAAGCACTTTCCCCATTTGGATTACCTCCTACAGAACAGGACCTGCCAGTGAAAGGCGGAGAGTGTAATTGCTGGCCTGAAAGAGACAGAAAAAAAGAGAAAAACTATAAAAGAAAAGAAAGAAAGAAGGAAAGGGAGGGGGGAAATTGATAATGAACAATTTATCCTCTGAGCTAACAGTTAATTAATTCTGAAAATATCTGTCAAGCTAATGGGGGGGGGAGGCTGTGCTACGGAACACAATTAGTAAAATAATAATAACAAAAAAGGGGGAAAAAAGAAGGAAAAAAGATTTTTTAAGGTGTTGCTATCTTCTTAGAGACCAGGCCCTTGGCTTCCCAACGTCATTCTCAACACAATTTTTTTTTTCTTCTCTCCCTTCGTCTCTTTTCAGAAATTGTTCTCATGAATGATTTATATATGTCTAGTTATCTGGAGTGATTTCTATGGACCCGGGCGCATTGCTGCATAATTGTTAATTTTAATGCCATAATAGCTTCAGATGGAGGAAGAGATTAGGCGTTTATTGCACAATTAAATGAAACATACTTGAGAATCACAAAAGGTTCCGTAATTATTTCAGACCATTAATAAAATGGGCATTAAATTATATGGGACACAAAAGGGAAAGGAAATAGATTTTCATTACAGCAATAGAAGCAGAGAGTAGTAATAGATCCTTGTTGAATTCTCTTTCTCTCTCTCTCTCTCTGAAATTAATTGTTGCCCGGCTTATTTCAAAGCAAAATAAAAGAGAAATAAAGTGTGTTAAAGAACCTCTGATGAAAGGGCTTTGTTTGATAAGGACAATAGCCAGTGATACACTCTGGGAAAAAAAAAAAGGAGAGAGGGGAAAAAAGAGGAAGATTTGATTTTGGCTTTCTGCCCTCAGTCCTGAAGGCAGTGTGGGGGCTTCGTGAGCAAACACGAGAGCCTCTGCTCCTGTTTCCAACACCACAGGGCTGCAACGGATGGGATGGAGAAGAAGAGACCTGGAAAATTCCCCCAACGATTCCCAAGTGCTCTTGGTGATGTGGCCAGCTGTGGTTTTGGCACCACGAAGAGCAGAAGATGCAGCAAAGTGGCAGAAATACATGCGGCTTTTGGCTGTTTCTAGGTAAGACCCTGTGCCATACATTTGCCTTGAGTGGAAGATCTTGTCTGTACCAAGGAGAAGGAACGTTCCCCAATGTTCAAACCCAAACGTCCAGGCCCATCAGAGCCTGGAGAGTGTGTGCTCCCACCATCTCTTGGGAATCCCAACGGAGACAACACAAGGGGCTGGGTGGGGAGGAGCCTCTACTGCACATGGCAAGGACAGCTTAGAGCAGGCTTGACCTGAGTGCCATCAAAACCGCACCTTTTGGCTTGGGAAGAACCAAATACAGAACTGAACCGAAAACCTTGTCATCTCCAGCATCCCATGAGCCTGGGTACCAGCACAGACAGCCCTACTTATAAGTGCTGATCTGTGGCTCCTTATTCCAACAGCAAGACATAAGCAATGTATTTTCCTCTCCTCAAAACAAGGGACATCCCAAAAATACAGCATCGATGAAAGGGACTGGAGCCGGAAGCCCACTGGGACAAGTCTTCAGGGGTATTTCTGCAAGTAATAAGTGGTGCCTCTTAGCAGTTTTAGAAATCCATGAGGCAGGGATATTTAGGATGTTTTGAAAACCCCAGCTCTTTGCAGGCTGCTCAATGTAGTTGAGAAAATGTCCTTGATCCTGGCAGAGTTTGTACTGGCCTGAGTGACCAGCAACACAAATAAAAGTGAAAGAGGTTGAAAGAGGGTCATTTAGAGCTAATGGAAAACTCATCTTCCAGACTATCAGTCTGACTTCACTGTCCTTACACACCTCTGAAAAGCTGAAATGAAAAATACTTCTAAACGATTGTTTGGCTTTGGGACCATGAAATGATGTATGCGTGGCCAGCTCCCCTGCACAGCTCACTCCAGGTGCTGCAGAGGCTTTCAAGAAGATCCCTTTATCGCAGGAAAAAAAAAAAAAAGAGGAGGCAGAAAAAAAATAGGAAAAAACCCAACAAAAAAAAAAAGAAAATTAAAAAAAAAGAGATCCTGGCAAAGCAAAGTTTAGGAAAAAAAAAAACACCAAGTCTGAGGAAACCAGCACCTGCTTGAATTTGCCAATCAGGCAGCTCTGGAAGCTGTTGATCCCCCTCTTGCCTGGGTGTGGGAATTGCAGAAGGCTTGGAAACCAGAAGCATCTGAATACAGGAATAAACAAACAAGCAAGCAAGGGTGGCTCTTCCTGGAGCACAACAGCACTGGATAAATTAGCTCAGCTGACGCAGAGCAGACGCATGGCAGCTATTTTTAGGCTCTGTGCAGTGTTTCTCTTAGCAGCTGTGCTCCAGGCCTACTCCCATTCCCACTGACACTGTGAGGAAGCTTCTCCTTGATGGAAAGGAAAGGCATTTGGCTGCCCGTGGATGTGGACAGCGGGAAGATAATGGCAGAGCTACTCCTGAGAAAACAGAGGGGTTAATGTCATAGAATCATAGAATAGTTTGGGTTGGAAGGGATATCAAATCTCATTCGGTTTCAAGCCCCCTGCCATGGGCAGGGACATCTTCCACTGGGTCAAGTTGCTCAAAGTCTCATCCAACCTGGCCTTGAAACAGAAGAACAAGTGCTTGTTGAGGGTGGGGGCTGAGAGGTTTTCTTCTTCAGGAGGTGGACAGCAAAGAGGAGAGGGGCCAGGGAGTTAACAGGGCACCTGCCCTCGTCTTTCCCATTGTACCTTGATGGGCTCTGGTGAAACTGGAGCAGGCAGGAAGATGTTCCTGCTGTCGCTGTGATTCTCCCTGTGACTTGGGCATGCTGGGCTGCAAAGCACAGAGAAGCTGGGGGAAGGGGCAACAACCCCCCAGCCCTCCCAGACTCCTTTCCCAGTGTCCAGCACCATTCTGAGTACCTGGAGCTTTGGTGATGAGATTAAGCCTGAGGAGGGGACCAGCGGGAAAGGCGTTTGACACGGAAGGATTTGAGGAGAAATTGGGAAAAAAAATTACAAAAAAATATAGGGTGTAAGGAGGGATGCTCATCCACGGAGGGAGGAGCAAATCAAGCCTGAACAGCAGAAAAATGAAGTTAAATAGCTGTAGACTGCAATAGAGAAGCTGTGGACTGCTGCGCCAGTGCCCTCTCCTGGGCAGAGGGAGCACGGCTCCGGTCCCAAAGCGCCCGGGGACGGTGGGATGGTCCCCTGGGGGAGGGTGGGATGGTCTCCAGGGCAGACAGTGATGGTCCTCAGGATAGGGAGTGATGGTCCCCGGGGGGAAAGAGTGATGATCCCTAGGGAGAGAGTGATGGTCGCCGGAGGATGGGAGAAATGGTCCCCGGGGGAGTTAGTGATGGTTCCCACGGGAAGGGAGTGATGGTCCTCAGAGGAGTGATGCTCCCTGGCAGGGAAAGATGGTCCTTAGGGACAGGGCATGATGCTTCCCCGGGGCGAAGGAGTGATTATCCTTGGGGATGGGAGTGATGGTCCCCAGAGTAGGGAGTGATGGACCCCGGTGGAGGCATCGATGCTCCCTGGAGGGGAGAATGAAGTACCCCAGGCCATCCAAGCAGACATGCGATGCTCGTCAGACAAGCAGGAAGCCCTGCACTGATTTGGTAAAATACCAAATAAGCAAAAGGGAACATAAAGGGAAAAATAAGAAGCTAAATGGAGATTTGGTCAGGAGTAGGGCTGGAGGGGGGATGGGGGGAAGTCTAAGTGAGATGAAAGAAGGTCAGCATTAGAGGAAAATAAATACAAAGATAAAATAAAACATGAACAATACAAAGTATTAAGAAGTCTCTAAAAATGACGAGGCAAACAGCCTTAAGTGCAGCAGGAGATCATCCATGTCACCCAGCTGAAAATAAATAAGAAGACTTGAGACGTGGGGTGAGTTTGCTTTTAATATGAGTGAAGTTCTACTTTTTCCAAACCAGCTCTTGCAGTGCTGGTTCACAGCACAGGGCACCTACCCAACACAGGCAATACCTGCCCAACAAGGTCTTGCTCTCTCCCCACTGAGGACACGCCTGCTGGAGTGGGGGAGAGAGGAGCAACACGTCCTCTGTCGCGGGGTAGCTGTGCCCCTGTCTGTCAACCCCTGATGCTCAAAGGCAGAGGAATGGTTTTAAGCTGAAAGAGGGGAGATTGAGATGAGATTTAGGAAGAAATGTTTTCCTGTGAGAGTGGGGAGGCCCTGGCCCAGGTTGCCCAGAGCAGTGGTGGCTGCCCCATCCCTGGAGGTGTTCAAGGCCAGGTTGGACGGGGCTTTGAGCCCCCTGATCCAGTGGGAGGTGTCCCTGCCCATGGCAGAGGGGTTGGAACTGGATGGTCTTTAAGATTCCTTCCAACCCAAACTGTTCCGTGATTCTATGAAGGAGCTGAAACCCAGGAACACACTGGAGCAGTGGGACAAAATGGAAGCAGGAGGAGAGAGCTAATCCCAGTGGCCACTTCACTATTGGACCTGAAAAGTAAAGTTGAAGCTAAGGAACAAAAAATCATGTCGCCCCACTGTGTCTGGAGAACAAGGAGGATCAGGGCCAGCCGTAGTTGTAGCTTGAGCAAAAGGCATAAGGAAGGAGATCCTCTGAGAACTCTCTAGGACAGGACACCTTTGGAGAAGACACCAGAGGCACAATGGCACCTGGGAGTTCCTTGTTAAATGCAGTCTTAATGTGGAGCCTTAGTCTGTCTCGGTTGCAGGCAGACAATACAGGTTATTGGGTACTGCAGAAGGGTCTCCATGAGCAAGTTTGAGTCTCTTGGGAGAGCAGGGAGGGAGCAGGAAGGCAGTTTGAATCTCCCTTGCCTTTAAAGTGCATCACACTTTAAATGTAGCCAGGATTTTCAAGGTCACTCCGCAGACACAAGTAGAAAACATATTGCCTTTTGATATGATCCCATGAGGCAGGAGAATAGCCCCAACCCAATGCTTTATCCTAGGAAAAACCCAGCAGCCTAACGAGTAGTGACCAATTCAAGCTTTCCTGGCTGGGTTTCCCCCGCCCTGCCGTGGGCTGAAAGCCCAAGTGCCAAAGCCAGCATTGCCCCGTGCTCCAGCTCTGTCTCGACGGGGCTGCAGCTCTCGACAAGCCTTGTGCAGATAACGTGCTTATCCCCAGCATGGGCCGAAGGGAGGCAGGAGCGGCAAGGAGAGCAGCGAAGCATCCTGTAGTCTCTCAAGCCCCAAGGCAACTCCACGCTAATCGCTTGGTTCCCTAGATTAACACTGGGAAAGCCACAATCTGGCAACTTCACCTGCCCTGGCGGAAAGCCCAGCATTCATGGAAAATTCAGGAATTCCTAGGTTGGTTCCCACATCCAAGGAAGATGTCTGCTCCCATTGCCCCCCCCCCCCCCCCCCCGAGTATCTTAGTTCATTTTGGCAGGCACTTTTGAAAACAGTCACCTTGTCCTGGTGGCCACAGAGCCATCCCGTGGTCACCACGCTGGTCAGCATTGGCCGTGAGAGCTGCTGTGGTTGTGATCTTGCAGCAAGCAGAAGCCTGTGGCTCCTGCCCTCTGTGCACTCCCAGTTTGGCTTAGATTCAGGGCTGGGTGACAATGGCAAGCAATCAACTCCCTTTCATTAACCACAGCTAAGGAGCTCACTGATTATCAGCATCTTCATTCTGAGCACCAAAACGCTGTTGACCCCAGTAATGCTTTGGAGAAGCCTGTCCTAGCTAATCCAAACCAGGCTGACAGCACCGAGGTCTTTGGAAAGCAGTGTTCATTGTGTGGAAACAGGGGAAACCTAGTGCAGAAGAAAAAAATCAGCATAAACCTCATGGTGGAAGGGGGCTGTTTTGTTTCCAGCTGGGGTCAGCCACACTTGAACACAAAGGTCACTGCCAGCAAAAAAACATACCCAACCAAAATAGTAAACTGGTGAAGCCAGGGAGACTGGATTAGAGTTTCCTAGGTGGGGGTCAGAGAGGGGAGAGCTTTTAGCAGTGATTTGCACTCTCCAAATGAAAGCTTTAGGATTTCACTCCACTTCAAAGAAAAGATGCCCAGCCGGAGCGCAGCCCCTCCTGGTCCTGCCGGGCAGGCAGGAGGGGAATTAGCACTGCTCACATGTAAGTGGAGGGAGCAGGGGCTCAGGCCTCTCCTTCTCCCCTGCTGAAAACTTGCAGGGGAGATTTCAAAGCATGGTGCAAAGATTTAGCAGCTGGGCTTCCACTGACCATAGCATCAGCAGAGCTCATCTTGCAGCTCTGCCTCTTGTCACCAGGGCAGGAGCTCAGCAGTGGGCAAACCCCAACCTTGGGACATGAATTTTGATGCTTCCTGCAAGAGGGTAATCCATCCATGCCACCTGCACCAGCACAGACCTACCTTTGCTTGGGGCTCTTCCAGAGCTTAGTCCTGGCCTTGGGCACATCCCTCTGCTTTAATTCTTCATAGAACGGTAGCGTGGTTTGAATTGGAAGAGACCTTAAATCCCTTCCAGTTCTGACCCCACTGCTGTGGGCAGGGACACCTCCCACTGGATCAGGGTGCTCAAAGCACCATACAATCTGGCCTTGAAAACCTCCAGGGATGGGGCAGCCACTGCTTCTCTGGGCAACCAGTGCCAGGGCCTCCCCACCCTCACAGGAAAACATTTCTTCCTAAGATCTCATCTCAGGCTCCCCTCTTTCAGATGAAAATCATTCCCTCTCATTCTATTCCTGCACTCCCTGATCAAGAGCCCCTCTCCAGGTTTCCTGGAGTCCCTTTCAGTACTGGGAGGCTGCTCTAAGCTCTCCCCACAGCCTTCCCTTCTCCAGGCTGAACAACCCCAACTCTTTTAGCCTATCCCTGTATGGGAGGTGCTCCAGCCCTCAGATCATCTCCTTGGCTTCCTCTGGACTCGCTCCAACAGATTCTTACAGACTTTTAAACTCTGGTTATCTATCAGTGCATCCTAAAATGTTTCTGGCACCTCCCTGTAGCCTGACACATTGATGCTCCCCTCTGGGTTGTGGAGTTGCTTTGCTGTTTCCCCATCCCAGGCGATGTGTGTTGGCAGCTACAACCTCGGCTGCTGTCGGCTGCGAGCCAGTCCTTTCACTTCAGTGGCCCTGAGCTATTTCAGAGCTGCTGCAACCTGCCCGAGCCACTCACCTCGTTTCACAGACACCGGTGGAAGTGGGAGCGTTTCATGAAGGTTGCCTGTGCTGTCAGCCCTGCTCTGTGATGACTAAATTGTTGTATTGTTGGACCAAGAAATTGCATGCCTTCTTCTTTATCACTCCATCCCTTCTGCAGTCCCTGTGAGCCCTGGGCTGCCCCATCACCTCCCCACCCATAGCCCACAGCTAAAATACCTGCTGCTGCCTCACTCCGCTCTTACACCCCTTCCCAGAGGAGTACAGAGGGCATTAACACTCCCCATTAAAGAGCTCCTGCCTGTTTTTTTCTTATCTTTTATCTGTGATGCTAAAAAGTTCCACTCCAGTGTTTTAGAGCGTTTATTCTCCTGAACAGTAGCTTAAAGTAGAAAAATCCTGCTATCCCCACTATATCACCTGCATTTCAACATAATATGAGTTTGTAGTATTCCTATATTCTTTTTTTTCCCCCTTTTCTTGAGGCAAGATTTATTAGAGATTCCAAAATATGGAGTAGTAGTAAATCTATTTTTTTTAAAAAGTGAAAAATTTCCAGAGGAGAAGCATTCCTGGTTTGCAAGAGAAAAAGAAAATGTGTTTGCATCGTTGAAATTTTCTTCACTAGAATAAAAAGCCCTTCCACGGGGATAGGGTTTGAAACACAAGTATTGTGCAACAGCAATAGAAAAATGGAAATGGGCAGGATTTTTGCAAACAGCTTTTTGCCCTCTTGCCTTAGAAATTAGGCAAAGGTTTCAGAAAAAAAGAAATTAAAAACATATCAGGATGCATTTTTAGTATTAATCCATGGCTACAAAAAGAAGCCCCAGATTTTGGAGGGGGGACAAATGTATTGAAGGCCACTCTGCCCAGCTTTGCTATGACCAAAGAGTTAATGCATTTCTGGGTAAGGGTCACTGGGTTGACGTGGCAGGAGAAGCCTGTCCAGACATCCATTCTTTGCAAGCAGGCTCTGCTTGTCCTCTCCAGCCAACTCAGAGGGATCAGTCCCTGGGAGCAGGTCACAGAATCATAGAAAGGTTTGGGCTGGAAGAGTTCTTAGACCCCACCCTGTTCCAACCCCCTGCCATGGGCAGGAACACCTTCCATGGATCAGGGGGCTCAAAGCCTCATCCAACCTGGCCCTTGAACACCTCCAGGGAGGGAGCAGTCACGACTTCTCTTGGCACCTCTACTAGTGCCAGATAGACCTTGACATCACAGGACTGCTGCCAGGAGGGAGCAGCCCACACCTGGGGATGTGCCGAGAGGTGGTACTCCTGTCCCACATTATTTCTGGACCTGTTGTTCCTTAGATCCTGCTGAGGATCAGAAGCAAAGCCCTCTGACCCAGGCACTCAGCCGCATACCTAACAGATAATGATTAAAGGCATTGAGTGAGTCAGAGAGAGAGAGTCTTTGGGCAGCAATTAAATACATAACCAGGACTGATTAATTGGAAAAGAATCCGTATCTGCAAAGGGAAGAAAATACTCCACTCACCACACGTGTTAGGGCAGCGATGGGGATCGACAGAAGGCTTGTCACTGCCAAACTGCCTTCCCTCGGGGTGCAATCACACCTTTAAATTTGGGGGAAACGATGTGCTAGGATGCTACCGAAGCCAGGAGCTGGCAGGAAGAAGCCACATAAGAAGGAAAATTTTCTCTTCCTGTTTTCTTCTTCAATAGTTGGAATTAGCTTTGGGGAGGGCACCGAAGAGCAGCGCAGGCATAGAAATAGAACTGCAGTCTTGTCTTTATCTCAGGGGTGCTGTTCCAGTAGAAACAGGTTGTCATCCCTCAGGGGAACACTCTGGTGTCAACATGGGAATAATAGTAAAGAAAGGGGCTAAACTACTTATTTCTTCAGATTTGATTAATTTTGGAGGTGATCTCATAGAATCATAGGATGGTTTGGATCGGAAGAGACCTTAAAGCTCATCCAGTTCCAACCCCTTGCCATGGACTAAACCCCACCCTCACAGGAAAACATTTCTTCTTAAGATCTCATCTCAATCTCCCCTCTTTCATCTGAAAACCATTCCCCCTTGTCCTAACCTTGCACCTCCTGACTAACGGCAACTTGAGATGCTGACTTTGGTTAATTGTTATGAATTCCTGGAGTATTATTGCAAGTCATGTGAAAACATAGAAGGGAGCAATAATCACCTGTTATTAATCCTGTGAAATGGAGAGATTCATCAGTCTAGGGAGTATGTAAGACTACTTTACTCATCAGCAGTGACCCTCCTCCATACAGAGGAGTCAGATGAAGTCCTTTGGGCTGAGATGGGGCTCATCCTTTCAAAACTGTTCAGTTGCAATTTGAGGATTCCATTGGCTGGAGAAGTGAATTTTGCTGGCAGAGCTAAAGCAGAATGAGCCCCTGGCTTGAGAATGTGAGAGTGTCATTACAGAGTTGTTTGTGTCATTGCAGCCTAAAGAGAGGCACCAAACTATTGTGATGCAAAATGGTCTTTATCCCAAGTACTCTGATCCAGTGGAAGGTGTCCCTGCCCATGCAAGGGTGTTGGAACTGAATGGACTTTAAAGTCTCTTCCAACCCAAACTGTTCCATGATTCTATGAAAACTGTGCAGCAATAACTTCTTTGGTCTAAAATGCTGACATATCCTCCTGGGCAAGTCTACCATGCAGACCACACTCCCAAGTGAAAACCAGTACTAATCTGGGTAGCAAACAGTGGAGGAACTTATCTGTGGTATTTGATAGGTCTGAGGGAAGAGGTGATCATCACAAGCCATCGATCACAACCAAGTCAGAGCACCAAAGGGAAATGAAGATGTTTCTTCCAGTCTTGCCCCTAGGCTGTGTTTGGCTGGATGGAGTAACCTCATCTCAGGCATACAAATAGTCCTTTCTGGGTGAGGGTGGTGATCAGGGAAGTTATCTCCATGCCCTGCATTGGAGGAAGCGTGAAAAGCCAGTGCTGTGCACAATGCATTCATTCTTTCTCCTTGCCCTGCAAATTTGTAGCTGTTGATTAAATCCTTTTTCAGAGGGGAGCATTACAAGGCTCCTACATGCTTCCCCAGACGAAGACCTCTCTGCTCCTTCTGTGTTTTCATTCTCACGTCGGCCTCTGCACGCTGAATAACAACAGTAATTGGATGTGTTTAGATAGCACCGCTCATTATTGTTTGGCCAGCAATCAGACAAGTCTCCCATCCTCTTCAGCCTGATTGCCATGTACTGCAGAGGAAGGCTGGACACAGCTCCTTCTCCTCTCCACCCTGCCCAGATCTGCCCATGCAAATTATATTCCAGTGATAACAAGTTTTCCTCTGTGACCAGCAAGACACTGAAGATTCACTGGGGCCACCTCTAGCTGATTGTTTTTTGAGGTGGTAGTTACCCACGAAACCAAAGAGTTCGAAAGGAGGAGACAGGGCTGATCCATTGTACCTCTTTGGTTCCACAGCAGAGAAGGGAACAAAATGCCATTCATCTCTCTTCCCAGGTGCATTTCAGCTGGCAGGTGGAGAACATATTGCCTTGGTGTATTGTCTCATGGAGATGTATGGGCAGTTCTGGCTGACCTCTGTGAAAGCTTGGATGTTGACACATAGGTGGACACCACAACACCGTTGAGTCTGACTTTGGGTCTCAGCAAGGACCACCATCCCCATGTGGGTGCCAGTCTTTGTTCAAGAAGCCAGGAAAAGCAGGAGATTCCTACCTGGTGGTGCAGGTTTGTGCTGCACTTCTCCATGGTCCTCCCTCTTTGCTCATATTGCTCACTAAAAAGGAAGGGGGGGAAACACCCCCCCATCACTACTTCAGGTTCAGAAGCAGCAGCAAACAAACTGAATCACCAGTCAGATGTAGATACCAGGCCAATAACAAGTATTTGCCGACAGCACATTGGCCACACGTCTTTGCATGAGCCGTGCCACGTCTCTTTCTCATGACTAATAGACACACTTGCAGAAATCAGAATCTATTTCCAAGTGATTCATGAGCATGTAGGAAAAGGAAAGGTGGGGGAAACAACAGACTAAATACACCTGGTAATTTATTTGCTATGAATAACTTGAGCAGCCCCGAGTGACGGAGATATCTTAGTTATTTATCCTGGGGGTGAAATTTGCAGGTGCTGCAGACTGGGTATGCTCCAGAGCGGGCTCTTTCTTCAGCGGTTGCCTCCCCTGTCCTAGAGTAAACCTCTGTGGCTGTGTTTGGAACAAGATATAAGACACGCTTCATCCAACTCTTTCATTAATTGCCGTTTCTGGAATCTCCTGCCGGCTAAATTGTTCCCTGCAGAATACCTGTCTCTAGGGTTAGGAAAGGGTTACTGAGCATGCCTGCCCGTTGACTTTCATCTCCAAACCTTATAAAGAACAAGCAGCTGCTGGAGAGATGGGCTCCCCTTCAATCATCACAATAAATAAATAATGAAGTGGGCGCATTGCCCCGCCGCGGTCACAGCCCTGTGCAAGGGCTGGGTGCTGCGTTCCGACCCCGCCAGATGGACTCTGGAGGAGGAAGCGTCACTGGCTGCTTCTCCCTGCTCTGCCATGGTGGTTTGTCCTCACGTGGCTCCTGGGGAGTGTTCACCGCAGTTTTGGGCCAAGGTTGTTGGAGTTCTTCCTCGTGGGTTGCAGGAGAGTAATTTTTTGGAGCCTGGCCCTGCCGTGTTACTTGATGGAATAGCAACTGCGAGCGGCGGCTCCTCCATACCACACATCTTGGGTCACCACATTGCAGCTGTAGGGTTTTGTCTTCTGGCACCACAGAACTGTGATGCATTTCATTATTTTTGGTGTTAAAATTCAGAGATTTTTTTTTTCCATCAAATATCTTTCTATTTGTTTCCCGAAACAAATGATTAACATTAGTGTTCATTAGTATTCATGTTAACAATTGATAAAGGGCCCACTGTAGTATCTGCACATAGCACACAAAATTCAATTAAAAATATAATAATTTCCTCAAGCCATGATCATATAATCTGTACCATCCCCCCAAATTAGTTCCTGAAACTCCCCCCAAAGTTTCCTGCGGAGGGATCTATTTTCCAGTGACAAAGGGCCCTGAGTCAGGGGTGTTGTGGTCGAAGGAGCAGGACCAGGCTGAGGAGGGTGGAACAGGGCATGCAAAACACAAACCAGGAATGCTTTTCCATCTCCCCATGCCAGGTCAGCTCTGCTCCCAATCATTGTGTCCTGCAGAGGAGTTCATGTGCCTGGATAAGGCTGCATCCCCCACTCAGGCAGAGTAGATCTCCAAAGGGTTCAAAGGATTAGGGTCATCTAGGTCTAAATGCTTTGCTGCCTCCAGCCCTCTGGTTGATTCATTTTTTTGAAGTCCAGCAGTGGTGTTTCCCTCTCTTCTGGCTCTGCAGATTTGTTTCACAGCCTCACTGGGCAGGTCAGTCTGGTGCCCAGGGAGGGTGCTGGAGACCATTGCATGGCTGGAGACCACAGCCCTGCTGCTTTCTCTTGAGGAACATCATCTGCAGTCCTGGAGAGGACATTGGAGAAATATGTCCCTTACTGCTGGGGACCCACTGCCAGACTTCCAACCAGCAGATGGCAGCTGATAGGGCATCTAACTCACAGCTACCATCCCACAGCAAGCAGTCAGCCCACTCAGAGTCTACATGTAATGTGTGAACACCTTCCATAATCAAGGGCTGTGGCATTATTCTGCTCTGCTGAGCCTCTAGGAGTGAGCCAGCAAGGAGGCTTTCTTCTAAGAGGAACAGATGCCACCATGGACCTCCAGCAAGCAACAAAAGGCATCTTGGAGGCATCTGGGCTCCTGTAAAGCCATGTTTGGATGGAAGCTATTGTATTTTCAAACAGCACGGGTGGGTACGTGCTTTGTGGTTTTTCTGAAGCTGGTTCACTTGGTGAGGTCGGTGGCACGGTTGAATTTTTGACAAACAGCAGAACTTAATGGCAGTTTAGACCTTGTTTCACCAGTTCAGTCCAAAGCTGTGTTTGCCAGACAGACTTGGTGCTGCCCACCAGCATCTCAGTATTTGATGTGCTTTGCACAGAGTGAAGTTTACTGAGGCAGAAAAGCATCTGGACAACTCTTACTACCATGGAGCATCTCTTGCTAACCGAAGCATCTCTTACAACTGTGGTCCATCTCCAGCAATTTAGGAGCTAAACAACATGCTTGAAAGCTCCTTGTGTGCTCTGGAGGTTATCTGGGTTATTTTGGACCATATGACAGATGACTTCTCCAGGGTTATGGCAGACAGCACGCTGGCACTCCTAGAGCCCTGCTTTTATACTGGGAATATATCATGAGGAAAAAATGGGTTTCAGTGCTTAAAATATCCCAGACCACCCCTGGAACTTCACCCTGAGACACTGAGAACGGTTGTGTGAGCGGGGAGGAGAGTGCTCTGGAGTCCTCGCAGGAAGATAAATTGGCTGTTCATCGGATTCTTGATGGGTCTCAAGTGTTACCTTCTCAGAAGCTTCTTATTGCTGGTGAATGTATTTAACTCAAGTACCAGTGTGTGTGAGAAGAGAAGGGAGGAAATTGTATGGTTCTTGGGTGGTTTGGTCCTGGAGGTGGGAAGGTAAACATGAGTTTAACCATACTGAGGGCCTGGTTGTATTTATGGGGACAGATGTTTCACAGGAGTGGGCACATTGACCAAAGAGGGCAGTTTTGACACAAAATCTAACTGCTGACAAATCCTAAATAAACGGAGAGGACACAGCTCGAACCACCCTTCACTAAAATAATAGATGTAGCTTTTGTAGCTTTCAACTAATGTCAGTTGCCCAGAAAAAAAAAAGGCTACATAATCACAGAATGGTTTTCGTTGGAAAAGACCTTTAAGATCATTGAGTCCAATCATCAATCCAGTCCTGCTAAGTTGGCCACTAGACCATGTCCTCAAGTACAACATCTACTCATCTTTGAAACACCTCCAGGGACGGTGACTCAACCACCTCCCTGAGCAGCCTCTGCCAATGCTTGATAACCCTTTCAGTGAAGAAATTCCTCCTAGTATCCAACATAAACCTCCCTTGGTGCATCTTGAGGCCATTTCCCCTTGTTCTGTCACTGGCTACAAGGGAGAAGAGACCAATCCCCACCTCGCTACAATCTCCTTTCAGGCAGTTGTAGAGAGAGATGAGTTCTCCCCTCAGCCTCCTTTTTTCCAGACTAAACAACCCCAGCTCCCTCTGCCGCTCCTTACAAGGCTTGTGCTCTAAACCCTTCCCCAGTTTTTTGGCCCTACTCCAGAGCCCACCTCAAATACCAAACCCTGCATATCACTCCCTACCCTGTGCTTTCCATCCAGCCTTGGACCTGCCTCTGTGTTCCTCTACGTGTAGCTGGGAACAGCCCCACTGCTGCGCTCTGTCCTGCAGGAAGGAGAGTGGCTACATTACAATTGATGAAGCTATCAGACTCCCCAGGAACGGAGGTGGGTGAGTACCTGAGATAAACAGTTCAGACTTGGCACTTTTCTTGAGAGTTGCTGCTTCTATTCCAGACCTCGTGTGCCTGGAAGGTTGTCTGTTTTTTTTTTCTGCTTGTCTCAGTTGTTCTAATAACAGATACCACCTCTCCTTACAAGCCTGTTCTGCTCTTCTGAGCTTAGGCTGTATATCCTTCACTTCACACTACTGACTGACTGAGGCTCCCCGGCTGTACAACCTCTAGGAAGTCAATTCTGGGTCAAGCCCGTGGGTTTCAATGCATGACCACAGTGAATATACTTATTTACTGGAGAAGCTCATCAACTCTCCCTCCTGCAGCTTCTGCTGCAGAGAAAGCAAACAATGATCTCTCTGGATCTTTCCCTGGGAACGTGGGCTGATGCATCCAAGGACCGCATGGGGCTCTGTAGCATGGGTCTACCCAACAGAGAGGAGTTCTGCTGGGTTTCCCCTGGGTATTTCTCACCCTGAAAAGGATGAACCACTCTTTAGCCACTGTATTTAACAGTTAATTTTGTTAATGAAATGCCAGGAGGTGGCACTGCCCCAGGAGTCTTTTGCAGGAGTTGCACCCTAAGTGCCTAGTGGGTTGTGTGGAGCCCAAGCTACTGTCTGAGTCCGTGTGGGGAGTTTCTGCCCCAGAATTACACCCTTCATGCTCACAGTGTTGTCAACCCAAGAGGCTGCTGCCCTGGCTGCAGGCAGTATTGCTCGATGCAGCACTTCCACACTAACTTACATAGGGAGCTACGCTTAATTTTATCATCTGAGAAGGCTGCTGTAATTCAGGACACAAAATCATGCTATAAGGCAGTCCCACCGGCTCACTAATCAGGACCTTCACTCCCTCTGCCCCCACTCCAGGGGCTGGGAGAAGACCTACTGCTGTACAAGGAACCAGACTTGGCCGCGGTGTTGGCAGGGGACAGGTTCCCAGCATCAGTGGTTCCCCAGGATGATTGACCATACTGCAGGGTTATCACCTGCAGGGAGCCTGAGCCGGCAGGGAAATCCTCCAGTGCACAAATATACATCACCTTCCTCATTAGTAGCGGACTACAAAAAAAATGAATGCTGCAAAAGAATAATGAACAGATCACCTGTGAGAAATGAGTTCTGTAAATGCAGGGAGCACTGTGTTAAAGGACAGGGAATTTATGGGAGATTGTGCAGTTTCACAGATAGATAAAATGAGCAGAACAAAAATTAAGTTTTGAAAGGGCTGTAAACTTCAGGTTCAGGGCATAAAGCAGGTGCTAATCAATCGGGGCTGAGAGGAATCTTTACTTTTTTTGTACCAAGTTATTCTCCTGCTCTCTCCCACAGAGCCTGGTGCCTTCCCAGGAAGCATCTCTTGTTGGCCAGTGTGAGAAAGCAGGTGCTGGGCAAACCAGATCGTGGGCTGATCCAATCTGCCCCATCCATCACTGCTACCCTCTTCTGTCATGTACGGGCAGGGTAGTGACCTGCTCCATTAAATCTCTTCACGCAGGAGGCTGGATCGGTGCAACTATTTGTAGCTGTAGTGACAGAAATGCTTTTCTCAGGGTTGGGGGGGAACTGAGCAAGAAATACTACAAAATTGCACAGAGAATAACCCAGAGGTGTGCAGTCTGTTCTGCGCAATATTTGCCAGTGCACCAGTGCTGTGTGCTTGTATGAGCTGCTGTGTTCATATATTTTACACAGATATCCCTCTCAGAAAACAGTATTTGATGGCATGTGATTAAATGAATCTTTTTTGAGTCTATTAAGAAATGTATGCACTTCCATGTAAAATAACCAAATATGAAGAAAAAGTGTCAGAATACTCAGCCTGTGGACTAAGCTAATTCTAGACGTTTGTAAAAAGCATTGCTGACAGTGGGAATTTCACCAGGTCTCACAGAACAGCAAAGAGGACCGGTGTTCTCAGCGTCTATGAAAGCACCACAGACCTGCAAGTATTTCCAAAACATGCTCACTTCAATGAAAAATCAATTAAAAGATCCCCTCCCTTTCGTAGCACCTGAAGCATTTATTTATTTTTTTTTTTTAAAAGAAACAACAGACAAACACATTCTTGCAAGTTCCCTTATTTTTCCAGCAACTAAAAGTTTGGATCGGGGATATTCTCCAGTTCCAAGTGCCATACTCTTTGCCTCTCACTTTTGGCAAACCCGACCGTGGTTCCTGCGAGGAGGAGGAAGATGAAGGTAGAAATACATCTCTATTTATGCTGATATTAGATCTCAGGCTACATGATCTCAGCTAATTTAAAGTTACTCCAAATGAACTATCTCCAGGAATATAATTTTAATGTTTCCCTATCAGGCCATTCTTATCTTTCGGCATTACTATGATATCATTCAGGAATAATAATCGCGCTATTAGTTTTGGTGTCTAAACAAGCTGGCGAGGAGAAAGGGATTGCAATCACTGCCCTGGAAATCGCTGCTGTCTCAAAAGCGGAAAAAACCCCAAAACGGGTATGAAGTTCATGAAAACCCCTCCTCGGGAGATTCGCAGTTGCAACAGGTTCGTTTCCAGGACGGATGGCTTGGGGTGAAAATGGAAGTATTTAAGGATGAAGGTGTTGGCATCGCGAAGGAAACGTTTCTTTTCCTCTCTACCTTTTATTTTTTCTTTAACGGGGTCATCTGTAGGATGTGCATGATGAAAATACAGCCCGAAATGCCCCGAGCTGCTCGGAGCGCGTGTGCTTGATCGCAGCCAATGAAAGCAGGGCTGCCGGTGGTTTATCATTAATATTGCGAGGCAACATTAACTGATTGGAAAGACTTTTCGGGAGCAAGAGGAGCCGTCGCTCCCTTCGGAACCAGCTTGTCTTGCCACTCGGATTTTTGAGCACGACGGCAGGTTTCCACTTTTCAATCTTCGCGAGGGATGAAGGATGACATTATTTCCCCCCTTTCCCCGAGGAATCTGAGAATAAACAATGAAAACAAAAGGAGTTTTGTATTTTAAACGACGGAGGGGAAAAAAATAAACAACATACTGAGGCGAGGGGGACGGGGGAAGCGGCTCGGGAGCGGGTTTAGCCGTGGATGTTAAGCGGGGGCAGCCGGCGATGCCGGTATCGCTATTTCCACGGGGAAAAGCTGTAAAAAAATAAGTTTCCAAGGTAGAAGAGCGGTAAAAAAGCATAAATTTCCACGCGTATCACTCTGCCACGGCTACGTCCGAGCCTGCTTGGGTTCGAGCATCCCCGCCCCGACGGGGGTGCCGGGACCATGCGTGGGATGGGGGTCCTGAGGGAGGGGAACAGTGGGGAGGGGGCAGCCGGGGGAAGAGGCTGCCTGCACCCCTCTTTTTTTTTTTTGTTTTGCGGGTGCTGTGTGGGGGTGAGGCTCGGGGGAGAAAGGGGGAGCTGTCCCGGGGGGGTCCCGCCCGCCTACCCCCGCTCCCGGTGACGGCTCAGGAATTCTGCAGCGCATTTCTAGGCGCAACGAAAAAAGGCTCTGGGATGGAGCCGGCGGCAGCGACCCCAAAAGCTGCGGCGCTGCCAGCTCCGTACAGGTGAAGTCTCCAAATCCTGTGCCCCCCTCTTCTTCCTCCTCCTCCTCCTCCCTGGCGCTCACACGGCTCTGCAGGGAAAGAAAAGTCATTTATTGCAAGCGGAAAGGAAGAAAGGAGGAAATAAGGTCGAGGGTGGTTTATGCTAATTATTATGATTATTACTGGGGAAGGGGGGGTCGGTGGGCACCCTCCAAGAGCAGCACTCGGTGCTGAGAGGGACGCGGCCGCTGCCCACGGGGCGGGGGGAGAAGAAACCGACAGAGGGGTCGGGGGAACCCCGGATGGGCCACCCCTTCTCCTGGCCCGGGACCCCTCCTTCCGCCACTCCCCCCGCCCCATTTCTCGTTTGGCTCCCTGGTCAAGTGGTGGGTGGGGGCAGGGGCGGCCCGGGGGCGGGAGGGGGGGGGAGGTTTGCTTTTCGGAGCAGGTTTGTTAACCAAAGCAGGTGCTAAAAACCAATAAGCCTGGAACAAACGCGGTGTGCCCCCCCGGGAGCCGGGACAATTGTTTCCATTTAATAAATATTTTCCCCACGGGCGTTTCGCGGGAGGCAGGCAATTATTCAAAGCAAGCCGGGACGCGGGCCGGCTCCCGGGGTTAAGCGGGGCTGCGGAGCAGGGAAGCGAGGGGGAGGGTATGGGGGTGGGAATTGCAAGCGGGAAAGCGGCCCGGTGCTCGGCGGAGAGCGATGCTGGCAGCCCCGACGGCGACGAGATGCGGGGAGGATGGGAAGAGGGTGAGGAGAGGATGCGGGGAGGATGGGGGGAGGATGGGGATGTCCCCCTTCGCTTTCCCGCATCCCTCGCCTCCCCGCGGAGCGCGGTGCTGGCAGCCCCGACGGCGACGGGATGCGGGGAGCATTGGGAGAGGATGCGGGGAAGATGCGGGGGAGAACTGGGGAAGGATCTTCTCCTCCCCGCCTCCCTCACCCCCTCCTCGCAGCTGCAACTCACAAAACCCCTCCTTTTAACCCGCGCCTTTGGAACGGGTGCGTGTGCTCCTTTACCCCTCCTTTCTTCCTCCTTCCCTCCTTTCCTCCTCCTCCTCTTCCCTCCCCCGCCCCCTCCTCTTCCTCTCTCCCTCTCCTTTTTAAGCGGGTGCCCCTCGGCGCTGATTGGGCGCGGGGCCGCGCGGTGTCCGCCCTGCCGCTCTGTCAGCCCGGGCGCCGCAGCCCCGCGCCTCCGAACCGCCCCGCGTCCCCGCGGCCGCTGCGCCTGCCGCCGGGGGCCGCCTTACCCGAGGACCTGTGATGATCAGCTGAGCCCTCTCCTCCAGCTCCTTCCTCTTCTTCTTCTTCCTCCTCCTCCTCCCGCTGCCGTCCGGGCGCCCCTCACCGCAGCATCCGTCCTCACCGAGCTGCCCGCCCCGTCCAAGGATGTCCAAGCCCAGCGACCACATCAAGCGCCCCATGAACGCCTTCATGGTGTGGTCCCGCGGCCAGAGGCGCAAGATGGCCCAGGAAAACCCCAAGATGCACAACTCAGAGATCAGCAAGCGGCTGGGTGCGGAGTGGAAGCTGCTCTCCGAGGCCGAGAAGCGCCCTTACATCGACGAAGCCAAGCGGCTGCGGGCGCAGCACATGAAGGAGCATCCCGACTACAAGTACAGGCCCCGGCGCAAGCCCAAGAACCTGCTGAAAAAGGACAGGTATGTCTTCCCTTTGCCTTACCTCGGGGAAACCGATCCCTTAAAGGCCGCCGGGCTTCCCGTGGGGGCCACTGACTCTCTGCTGAGCTCCCCGGAGAAGGCCAGGGCTTTCCTGCCTCCCACCTCAGCACCTTACTCCTTACTTGACCCCAGCCAGTTCAGCTCCAGCGCCATTCAGAAGATGACTGAGGTTCCTCACACCTTAGCTACCAGCACCCTGCCCTACGCCTCCACCTTGGGATACCAGAACGGGGCGTTTGGCAGCTTGAGCTGCCCCAGCCAACACACCCACACTCACCCCTCGCCAACCAACCCGGGCTATGTCGTGCCATGTAACTGTACCGCTTGGTCGGCTTCCAGTTTGCAACCTCCAGTTGCCTACATATTATTCCCGGGCATGACCAAGACTGGGATAGACCCCTATTCTTCAGCACATGCGACTGCCATGTAACACCCACCCAACACCCCCACAGGCGTGCGTCCCCCCCGCCCCGGGTGGCAGCCCGGACTGGGATTCCTCCGTGTGCATGTACATAAAACCTGCAGAAGCTAAAGGCCACCCGAAAAAGGACTCTGCCGCCCGCCCCCGGGCCGGGACAGACGCGGACACTGCCTCGGGGACTCGGAGATGCTCCCCCTCAAACCCTCACCCTGAGAGCTGGCCCCAGGCTCGGAGGGGATCTGCGAGCGTGGGCTCAGATGGGAGCCCGGCACTTGGCAGAGTTGTAAATGTCTTTAAAAAAAAACAACAAAAGCGAACCTTGAACCGCCCTTTCGGGACCAAGCGGGGGAGAAAAAGGAAAAAAAAAGGAGAGAGAGAGGCGTTTCGATTTTTATTTATTCTCTTAACGTCTATGAGTTCTCCAGGGTCTCATGTCACTTGGACTTGACTTTGGGAAGTCTCGGTCTTACTATGGTTTTTTTGGTTGTTGTTTGTTTTCCTTTTGCACATTAAAAGACGAGATCGGCTGTGTTATATATATAAATATATATATATTTTGCCACCACGCACTACTAGGTAAAATTGCTTTTCATGTCAGAAAAAGGATCTTCAAAGTTAAAAAAAAGGGGGGGAGGGAGGGGGAGAAACATTTATATTTAAAACATATGATAGTGTTTGCTTAATTTAAAACAGATAGTCCTTAAATTTGTGTGATCCAGTGAGACTAGATCTAAGTTTACTTTAGACAGAGCGTCAGGTATGAAGTCAGGCAGTAGAACTGTAAAAAATTACTACTACTACTAATAATAATAATAATAAC
>JAUMJL010001211.1:97500-145931 GCA_033558185.1 Dromococcyx pavoninus | reverse complement strand
CCTGAGGGGTTTTAGGGTGTCTGAGGGGATATGGAGGAGAGGGGGTTCTGGGGGTACTTGGGGAGCCCTGAGGGATTCTGAGCGGCTCAGGTGAGATTTTTGGGGGACCCTGGGGGATGGGTGGCAACGGGGGTCCTGGGGAAAATTGGGGGTGTGGGGAGAAATGGGGTGTGTTTTTGGGGTCCCATCCAATTTGGTGAAGATTTGCGCTAACCCTAACCATAACCTTGACCCTAAAAGCATCCTAATCCTAATCCTAATGTCATCCTAACCCTAACCTAACATGTTACCCCTAAGCCTAATGTTAACCCTGACTGTTAACCCTAACTCTTAATGCTAACTGTAACTGTAAGCCTTAGCGTGTAATTTAAATTGTAACTGTACCTGTAATCCTAACGTGAACTCTAATCCTAACCTGAATCGTAACCTAACTGTAATGATAACTCCTAACCCGTAACCCCTAACTGCTAACTGTTTACTCCCAACCTGCAACTTGTTAGCATAATCTGTAACGGTAATGGTCATCGTAACCTCTAACTGTAATTTATAAGTGTAACCTGTGAGGATGCGATTGTAACTGAAAAAAAAACCCCAACACTAAGAAAAAATAAATAAATAAAAAAACCCCAAATTATAAAAGAAAGAAATTTTAAAAAGAAAAATAAACAAAAAGATAAAGGAAAAGAAAAATAAAGAGAAAGAAAAAACAAATAAGAAAAACAAAAAAGAAACAGAAACAGAAAAAGGAAAAGAAAAAGGAAAAGAAACAGAAAAAGAAAAAGAAAAAGGAAAAGAAAAAGAAAAAGAAAAAGAAAAAGAAAAAGAAAAAAAAAAGAAAAAGAAAAAGAAAAAGAAAAAGTTAAAGAAAAAGAGAAAGAGAAAGAGAAAGAGAAAGAGAAAGAGAAAGAGAAAGAGAAAGAGAAAGAGAAAGAGAAAGAGAAAGAGAAAGAGAAAGAGAAAGAGAAAGAGAAAGAAAAAGAGAGAAAAAGAAAGAAAAAGAGAAAAAAGAAAAAGAAATATAGAAAGAAAAAAGAATTAAAAATAACAAAAAGATAAAAATAAAAAAAAAAATAGAAAAAGAATGAGAAAAAGAAAAAGAAAGAGAAAGAGAAAAAGAAAGATAGAAAGAAAAAAGAAAGAAAAAGAAAAAGAAAATAGAAAAAGAAATATAAAAACTAAAAATAAATAAAAATAAAAATAAACATAAAAATAAAGACTAAATTTAAATTAAATATAAAATTAAAATTAAAATTAAAAGAAAATGAAAAAGACAAATCAGAAAAAGAAAAATAAAAAGAAAAAGAAAGATAGAAAGAAAAAAAATAAAAGAAAAATAAAGGTAAAAAGACAAATAAAAAGAGAAAGAAAAAGAAAAAGAAAAATAGTAAAAAGAAAAAGAAAAAGAAATATAGAAAGTAAAAAACTAAAACTAAAAATAAAAATAAAATAAAAAATTAAAATTAAAAAAAAAGAAAAAGAAAAAGAAAATGAAAAAAAGGAAAAGAAAATTAAAAGAATAAGGCTGGTAACCCTAACCCTAATGGCACCCTAACTGTAACCCTAACCCTAACCGTAACCCTAATCGTATCTCTAATCCTAACCCCTAACTCCTAACTCTAACCCCTAACCCTAAGCCCTAACCCTAACCGCTAACTCTAACCCCCAACCCCTAAGGGAAGCCCTAAGGGAACGCCTAAGGGAACTCCTAAGGCTGACCTGTAAGGCCAACCCCTAACCCTCACTCCTAAGCCTAACCCCTAAGTGTAATCCCTAAGTCTAACCCGTAAACCTAACGTGTTACCCCTAAGCCTAAGTGTAATGTTGACCCTAAGCCTAATGTTAATCCTGACTGTTAACCCTAACTCTTAATCCTAACTGTAACTGTAAGCCTTAACGTATAAGTTTAAACTGTAAGTGTACCTGTAATCCTAACGTGAACTCTAATCCTGATCCAAATCGTAACCTAACTGTAATGATAACTCCTAACCCGTAACCCCTAACTGCTAACTGTTTACTTGTAACCTGCAACTTGTTAGCATAATCTGTAACGGTAATGGTCATCGTAACCTCTAACTGTAATTTGTAAGTGTAACCTGTAAGGGTGGGATTGCAACTGAAAGGTTGGAATTTATAGGCTGCTGTCCTCAAGCACGGTGCAGGGAAGGTGAATTGTTGGGGTGTGTGTAAGGGTGTGTAATATGCAATGGCTCTAAGAGTAACGATTCTCATGGCAGTGACTGTAAGTCTTTGTATGTCTCTACTGGTGTTCAGTATTGAGTTTATTTTGAGGGCTTTTTTGTTGTTGTGGTGGTTTCTGTTTTCTGTGTTTTGACGCAGGTGTTTTTGTGTTGTTTATTTTGTGTGTTGGAAGCTCCTTTGCATATTTTTTTCTGAGTGTAATGCTGTGGTGTTGGAATGGATTGGTGTGTAATGAGGTTGTGTGTGTGGTTTTTGGTTGGTTTATTTGTGTCGGGGTTTGGATGTGCTTTGTATTTGGTTTTGAATAGTGTGAGCAGAAGAAAATTTTTACCTAATTTGCAAACTTAATTGATTAATAAGTGTGAATTGTTTTCTATTTAATTTCCTATTCGATTTACTTGTATATGTTATGTTTGGTGTCTCATGAGTATTCTAGTGTAGTAGGGTTTTCTTTTTATACCAATACTAAAAAAAAATCGAAGAAACCAAAACAAATATGAAAATGAAAACCAAAAAGAAAAAAACAAAAGAGAAAACGAAAATGAAAAATAAAAAAAAAAAATAAAAATAAAAATAAACAGAAAGTAAAATAAACATAAATAAAAATAGAAATAAAAATAAGCATAAGATTAAAATTAAAATTAAAATTAAAATTAAAATTAAAATTAAAAGAAAATGAAAAAGACAAATCAGAAAAAGACAAATAAAAAGAAAAAGAAAGATAGAAAGAAAAAGTCAAAACTAAAACTAAAACTAAAAATATAAATAAAAAGAAAAAGAAAAGAAAAAGAAAAAAAAGAAAAAAGAAAAAGAAATGAAAAAGAAAAAGAAAGATAGAAAGTAAAAAACTAAAACTAAATCTAACACTAAAACTAAAAATAAAAATTTAAAATAAAAAAAAAGAAAAAGAAAAAGAAAAATGGCAAAGAAAAAGAAAAAGATAAAGGCCGGTAACCCTAACCCTAATGGCACCCTAACTGTAACCCTAACACTAACCCTAACTCTAATCGTATCTCTAATACTAACCCCTAACCCCTAACTCTAACCCCTAACCCTAACCCCTAACCCTAACCGCTAACTCTAACACCGAACCCCTAAGGGAACCCCTAAGGCTGACTTGTAAGGCCAACCCCTAACCCTCACTCCTAAGCCTAACCCCTAAGTGTAATCCCTAAGTCTAACCCGTAAATCTAACGTGTTACCCCTAAGCCTAAGTGTAATGTTAACCCTGACTGTTAACCCTAACTCTTAATGCTAACTGTAACTGTAAGCCTTAACATGTAAGTTTAAACTGTAACTGTACCTGTAATCCTAACGTGAACTCTAATCCTAACCTGAATCGTAACCTAACTGTACTGATAACTCCTACCCCGTAACCCCTAACTGCTAACTGTTTAATTGTAACCTGCAACGTGTTCCATTATCTGTAACGGTAATGGTCATCGTAACCTCAAACTGTAATTTATAAGTGTAACCTGTGAGGATAAGATTGTAACTTAAAAAAAAACCCCAAAACTAAGAAAAAATAAATAAAAAAGAAAAAAAAACAAATAAAAAAGAAGGAAATATTATAAAGAAAAAAAAAACAAATAGAGAAAGGAAAAGAAAAAACATATAAGAAAAAAAAGAAAAGAAAAAAGAAAAAGAAAAAGGAAAAGAAAAAGGAAAAGAAAAAGAAAAAGAAAAAGAAAAAGGAAAAAAAAAGAAAAAGAAAAAGAAAAAGAAAAAGAAAAAGAAAAAGAAAAAGAAAAAGAAAAAGAAAAAGAAAAAGAAAAAGAAAAAGAAAAAGAAAAAGAAAAAGAAAAAGAAAAAGAAAAAGAAAAAGAAAAAGAAAAAGAAAAAGAAAAAGAGGAAAAAAAGAGAAAAAGGCCGGTAACCCTACCCCTAATGGCACCCTAAATGTAACCCTAATACTAACCGTAACCCTAATTGTATCTCTAATCCTAACCCCTAACTCCTAACTCTAACCCCTAACCCTAAGCCCTAACCGCTAACCCAACCGCCCTAACCGCTAACCCAACCGCCCTAACCCTAACCCAACCCCTAAGGGAACCCCTAAGGGAACCCCCAAACCCTGAGGTTGACCTGTAAGGCCAACCCCTAACCCTCACTCCTAAGCCTAACCCCTAAATGTAATCCCTAAGTTTAACCCGTAAATCTAACGTGTTACCCCTAAGCCTAAGTGTAATGGTAACCCTAAGCCTAATGTTAATCCTGACTGTTAACCCTAACTCTTAATGCTAACTGTAACTGTAAGCCTTAGCGTGTAATTTAAAGTTTAACTGTACCTGTCATCCTAACGTGAACTCTAATCCTAACCTGAATCGCAACCTAACTGTAATGATAACTCCTAACCCGTAACCCCTAACTGCTAACTGTTTACTTCTAACCTGCAACTTGTTAGCATAATCTGTAACGGTAATGGTCATCGTAACCTCTAACTGTAATTTATAAATGTAACCTGTGAGGATGGGAGTGTAACTGAAAAAAAAAAACCCCAAAACTAAGAAAAAATAAATAAAAAAGAAAGAGATATTATAAAGAAAAAAAAACAACAAGAGAAAGGAAAAGAAAAAACAAATAAGAAAAAGAAAATAAAAATAAAAAGAAAAAGAAAAGGAAAAAGAAAAATAAAGAGACAGAGAAAGAGACAGAGAAAGAGAAAGAGAAAGAGAAAGAGAAAGAAAAAGAAAAAGAAAAAGAAAAAGAAAAAGAAAAAGAAAAAGAAAAAGAAAAAGAAAAAGAAAAAGAAAAAGAAAAAGAAAAAGAAAAAGAAAAAGAAAAAGAAAAAGAAAAAGAAAAAGAAAAAGAAAAAGAAAAAGAAAAAGAAAAAGACAAAGACAAAGACAAAGACAAAGACAAAGACAAAGAAAAAGAGGAAAAGAAAAAGACAAAGGCCGGTAACCCTAACCCTAATGGCACCCTAACTGTAACCCTAACACTAACCGTAACCCTAATTGTATCTCTAATCCTAACCCCTAACTCCAAACTCTAACCCCTAACCCCAAGCCCTAACCCTAACCGCTAACTCTAACCCCCAACCCATAAGGGAACCCCTAAGGGAACCACCAAACCCTAAGGTTGACCTGTAAGGCCAACCCCTAACCCTCACTCCTAAGCCTAACCCCTAAGTGTAATCCCTAAGTGTAACCCGTAAATCTAACGTGTTACCCCGAAGCCTAAGTGTAATGGTAACCCTAAGCCTAATGTTAACCCTGACTGTTAACCCTAACTCCTAATGCTAACTGTAACTGTAAGCCTTAACATGTAAGTTTAAACTGTAACTGTACCTGTAATCCTAACGTGAACTCTAATCCTGACCTGAATCGTAACCTAACTGTAATGATAACTCCTAACCCGTAACCCCTAACTGCTAACTGTTTACTTGTAACCTGCAACGTGTTCCGTTATCTGTAACGGTAATGGTCATCGTAACCTCTAACTGTAATTTATAAGTGTAACCTGTGAGGATGGGATTGTAACTGAAAAAAACCCCCCAAAACTAAGAAAAAATAAATAAAAAAGAAAAAAAACAAATAAAAAAGAAGGAAATATTATAAAGAAAAAAAAAATAGAGAAAGAAAAACAAAAAAAATATAAGAAAAAGAAAAGAAAAAGAAAAAGAGAAAGAAAAAGAAAAAGAAAAGTAAAAGAAAAAGAGAAAGAAAAAGAAAAAGAAAACGAAAAAGAAAAAGAAAAAGAAAAAGAAAAAGAAAAAGAAAAAGAAAAAGAAAAAGAAAAAGAAAAAGAAAAAGAAAAAGAAAAAGAAAAAGAAAAAGAAAAAGAATAAGAAAAAGAAAAAGAAAAAGAAAAAGAAAAAGAAAAAGAAAAAGAAAAAGAAAAAGAAAAAGAAAAAGAAAAAGAAAAAGAAAAAGAAAAAGAAAAAGAAAAAGAAAAAGAAAAAGACAAAAAGGCTAGTAACCCTAACCCTAATGGCACCCTAACTGTAACCGTAACACTAACCGTAACCCTAATTGTATCTCTAATCCTAACCCCTAATTCCAAACTCTAACCCCTAACCCTAAGCCCTCACTGCTAACTCTAACCCCCAACCCCTAAGGGAACCCCTAAGGGAACCCCCAAACCCTAAGGCTGACCTGTAAGGCCAAAACCTAACCCTCACTCCTAAGCCTAACCCCTAAGTGTAATCCCTAAGTCTAACCCGTAAATCTAACGTGTTACCCCTAAGCCTAAGTTTAATGTTAACCCTAAGCCTAATGTTAACCCTGACTGTTAACCCTAACTCTTAATGAAAACTGTAAATGTAAGCCTTAACGTGTAAGTTTAAACTGTAACTGTACCTGTAATCCTAACGTGAACTCTAATCCTGACCTGAATCGTAACCTAACTGTAATGATAACTCCTAACCCGTAACCCCTAACTGCTAACTGTTTACTTGTAACCTGCAACGTGTTCCATTATCTGTAGCGGTAATAGTCATCGTAACCTCTAACTGTAATTTATAAGTGTAACCTGTGAGGATGGGATTGTAACTGAAAAAAAATCCCCAAAACTAATAAAAAATAAATAAAAAAGAAAAAAACAAATAAAAAGAAGGAAATATTATAAAGAAAAAAAAACAAATAGAGAAAGGAAAAGAAAAAACAAATAAGAAAAAGTAAAGAAAAAAAAAGAAAAAGAAAAAGAATTAGAAAAATAGAAAGTAAAAAACTAACAATAGAAATAAAATTAAAAATAATAATAAAAATAAAAATAAAAAATTAAAATAAAAAAAGAAAAAGAAAAAGAAAAAGAAAAAGAAAAAGAAAAAGAAAAAGAAAAAGAAAAAGAAAAAGAAAAAGAAAAAGAAAAAGAAAAAGAAAAAGAAAAAGAAAAAGAAAAAGAAAAAGAAAAAGAAAAAGAAAATAGAAAAAGATAGAAACTAAAACTAAATGAAAGAAAAATAAACAAAAAATAAGGACTAAAATTAAAATTAAAATTAAAATTAAAATTAAAATTACAATTAAAAGAAAATGAAAATGAAAAACACAAATCAGAAAAAGACAAATAAAAAGAAAAAGAAAGATAGAAAGAAAAAATAAAAGAAAAAGAAAGAGAAAAAGAAAGGAAATAAAAAAGAAAGTGAAAAACCAAAAGAAAGAGAAAAAGAAAGAGAAAAAGAAAAGGAAGAAGAAGAAGAAAGAAGAAGAAGAAGAAGAAGAAGAAGAAGAAGAAGAAGAAGAAGAAAAAGAAGACGAAGAAGAAAAAGAAGAAGAAGAAGAAGAAGAAGAAGAAGAAGAAGAAGAAGAAGAAGAAAAAGAAGACGAAGAAGAAAAAGAAGAAGAAAAAGAAGAAGAAAAAGAAGAAGAAGAAGAAGAAGAAAAGGAAGAAGAAGAAGAAGAAGAAGAAGAAGAAGAAGAAGAAGAAGAAGAAGAAGAAGAAGAAGAAAAAGAAGAAGACGAAGAAGAAGAAGAAGAAGAAGAAGAGGAAGAAGAAGAAGAAAAAGAAGAAGAAGAAGAAGAAGAAGAAAAAGAAGAAGAAGAAGAAGAAGAAGAAGAAGAAGAAGAAGAAGAAGAAGAAGAAGAAGAAGTAGAAGAAGAAAAAGAAGAAGAAAGAGAAGCAGAAGAAGAAGAAGTAGAAGAAGAAAAAGAAGAAGAAAGAGAAGCAGAAGAAGAAGAAGAAAAAGAAGAAAAAGAAGAAAAAGAAGAAGAAGAAGAAGAAGAAAAAGAAGAAAACGAAGAAGAAGAAGAAGATGAAGAAGAAGCAGAAGCAGAAGAAGCAGAAGAAGCAGAAGAAGAAGCAGAAGACGAAGAAGCAGAAGAAGCAGAAGAAGCAGCAGAAGAAGAAGAAGCAAAAGAAGCAGCAGAAGAAGAAGCAGAAGAAGAAGCAGAAGAAGAAGAAGAAGAAGAAGAAGAAGAAGCAAAAGAAGCAGCAGAAGAAGAAGCAGAAGAAGAAGAAGAAACAGAAGAAGAAACAGAAGAAGAAGAAGCAGAAGAAGAAGCAGAAGAAGCAGAAGAAGCAGAAGAAGAAGCAGAAGAAGAAGAAGAAGAAGCAGAAGAAGCAGAAGTAGAAGCAGAAGAAGCAGAAGAAGAAGAAGAAGCAGAAGAAGAAGCAGAAGGAGAAGAAGAAGAAGAAGAAGCAGAAAAAGAAGAAGCAAAAGAAGAAGCAGAAGAAGAAGCAGAAGAAGAGGAAGCAGAAGAAGAAGAAAGATAAGGAAAAAGAAAAGGAAAAGGAAAAGGAAAAAGAGAAAAAGAAAAAGAAAAAACAAATCAGAAAAAGAAAAAAGAAATCCCTAACCCCAACCCTAACCCTAACCCTAACTTTCTCTGTAAGACTATCCGTAATCTTAAACCCTACTCCTAACTGTTACCCTAACCCTAACCGTAAACCCTATCCCTAATTCCTAACCCCCAACCCTAGCTGGTAAACCTAACCCTAATGGCACCCTAACTGTAACCCTAACCCTAACCCTAACCGTAACTCTAATCGTATCTCTAATCCTAACCCCTAACTCCTAACTCTAACCCTTAACCCTAACCGCTATCTCTAACCCCCAACCTCTAAGGGAACCCCTAAGGGAACCCCAAACCCCTAAGACTGACCTCTAAGGCCAACCCCTAATCCTCACTCCTAAGCCCAACCCCTAAGTGTAATCCCTAAGTCTAACCCGTAAACCTAACGTGTTACCCCTAAGCCTAAGTGTAATGTTAACCCTAAGCCTAATGTTAACCCTGACTGTTAACCCTAACTCTTAATACTAACTGTAACTGTAAGCCTTAACGTGTAAGTTTAAAGTTTCCTAATAGATTTACTTGTAGATGTTATGTTTGGTGTGTCTTGAGTATTCTAGTGTAGTAGGGTTTCTTTTTATACTAATAATTAAAAGAATAAGAAAAAGAAGAAACCAAAACAAAAATGAAAAAGGAAAAGGAAAAGGAAAAACGAAAACGAAAAGAAAAAACGAAAACGAAAACGAAAATGAAAATGAAAAGAAAAAAACAAAGCAGAAAAAGAAAAATTAAAGGAAGAAGGCGAAACAAAACCAAAAAAGAAGAAATAAGAGAGAAAAATAATCTAATCAACTCTGCGAGTGCCAGTAGAAACTGCCTGGTTCCGTGGAAGATGTTTGATTTTATATTCTTATAATTTTATCCAAAATACAATTATAAAAATAAACGTTTACTCCCAGGGAATATTCCGTTTTCCACTGCTGCTCTGACTAATACTAAATTTCTTACATTTAATAACTTAAAGGAACACTTCTAAAAATGGAAAAAGAACACCACCCAGCAAAGGAAACTTTAGTCAAACTTTAGGAGAATACGATGCTTTTAAGGGTTTATTGGTTTATTTCTTTATCTTTCGATTTTTTATTCAGCCAACTTGGCAAAGAACAGATTTATCCTTTCTGACACATTCAATACAACACAAAAATTAAGGTAAACTTCTACCCTCTAAACTTCATCACATCATCTTTTGAAAGACAACGTTAAGAGAACTGAACAAGAACTTCAGACCGCTGACTGTTGGCAACTTGACCGGCAGCGTCTGCTCCGAGCTGAACATCATCGGTTCCGGCTGTCCCAAGACAGAGCTCCACAGCGAACCGAGCGGTGCCGAGACACAGCTCAACAATGCCCCCCTCTGGCCACCTCCGGGCAGAGCAGGCGAAACCTGTAAAAATCAAATATATACAGGAATTTAAGTGATGGGTTTGCAGGTTTTTTTACCTACAGGCCTCAACAGCTACACCTGTATCAGCAGTTTCTCCTGTTCTTACAGCGAGGGTAATCACTACTGCATCACCCTCTTAACAGATTACCAGCAGGACCAGGGAGGTGATTGTGCCCCTGTACTCGGCACTGGTAAGGCCACACCTCGAGTCCTGTGTTCAGTTCTGGGCCCCTCAGTACAAAAAGGATATTGAGGTGTTGGAGTGCATCCAGAGAAGGGCGACGAGGCTGGGGAAGGGGCTGGAGAACAAGTCCTACAGGGAACGGCTGAGGGAACTGGGGTTGTTTAGCTTGGAGAAGAGGAGGCTGAGAGGAGACCTCATTGCTATCTACAGATGCCTGAAAGGAGGCTGTGGCAGAGCGAGTGTCGATCTCTTCCCTCAAGAGACAGGTGACATGACAAGGGGAAATGGCCAGAAGTTGCACCAGGGGAGGTTCAGACTAGATATTAGGAAGAATTTCTTTATGGAAAGGGTGGTCAGGCACTGGAACAGCTGCCCAGGGAGGCGGTTGAATCACCATCCCTGGAGGTTTTTATAAAAAGGATAGATGAGTTTTTGAGGGACATGGTTTAGCGAATAATGGGTGCGGTTGGACTTGATGATCTTAGAGGTCTCTTCTAACCAGAAGATTCTAGGATTCTAGGATTTTCTTTTGTCCACAACAAAATATTTACAGCTAATACATTTTTATGTCACCAACATCTTCATTTCCACTCAACAATACGCGAGCACTCCACAGGAACGACATTCCCTGGAGCCTCTAAAATCGGCCCTGCCTGCAAAAACCCCGGTCCCGGGTACGGCCTACACCCAAACCCTGGTGATGAATATCACCTCGCAGACCGGCTGGGACTGGGGAAAAAAAATCTCAGCTGGGGGGAAAAAAAAATATCCCCCAGATGGGTTTTTTTTATTCTAATATTGTTGTGATAATTGTCTGCAAAGCAAGGGCAGGGCATGGCATACCTTAACTTTACATGGCAGGGCTTGGCATGGGATAACTTTACATGGCAGGGCATGGCATGGGATAACATTACATGGCAGGGCATGGCATGGCATAACTTACTTTACATGGCAGGGCATGGCAAAGCTTTACATGGCAGAGCAGGGCAGGGCATGGCGATGAAGTCCTTCCCATCGTAGGCATCCTGCCGATACCCCTTGGTGGTGGTGTCCTCCAGGAGTTCACAGCCGTACATCCTCTGAATCGTGTCAACCCCTGAAACACAATCTAAGAGATGGGGCTGCTCCAGCCCTGGACCTTCAGTGGGACACGGACCCCCTGGCATTGCCCTCCTGAGGTCTACAGCACCGTAAAGCCATGATGAAGACCCCCTGCTCCCATCCCCACGGCACTCCGGGAGCTGGGCTGGAGGCAACATGAAAGGCAACAAGGAGAAGGGAGGAGGTGACCAGAAGCCCCCCAGCTCTGGGATGGGACATTCACAAGTCCCCATACATGTGGGACACGGGACCCTACACACTAAGGGGCCGAGATGAAGTCACCAGAAGCCCCCCAGGATGTGGGACAAGGGACCTCATGCACTGTGGGGTGGAATGGGCTGACCAAAATCCTCCCTAGACGTGGGACTGGGTCTC
The DNA here is from genome assembly GCA_033558185.1 of Dromococcyx pavoninus. Lineage (NCBI taxonomy): Eukaryota > Metazoa > Chordata > Aves > Cuculiformes > Neomorphidae > Dromococcyx > Dromococcyx pavoninus. The sequence continues at coordinate 134,458 of JAUMJL010001211.1, read as the reverse complement.
TACATGCTGAGGAGCTGGGATGGGGTGACCACAAGACCCTCAAGATGTGGGACAAGGGGTTACCATGTGCTGTGGGGCTGCAGTTTGGCAACTGGGACCCCCTTGGGCTGGTGGTCCTTGCACAACACCACCAGGAAGAGATGGGTTGGCACAAGCTGGGCAGGACCTTGGGGAGCTGCTGGGAACTCTCCAGGCCCACGGAACCCCCAACCCAGCCCCATGGAACCCCCCAACTCGACCTCACCCCCACTCTGCTTGGTAGCATTGGTGCAGGGTGTCCAGGTTCACACGATTTATCTCCTGGGTGCCCTGTAATATCTGGGTCACGGTGTCCCAGTAGTCCTGCTCCAGGTTGGCCGCCATCCAGTCCATCTCGGGCACCGTCTTCCTGGTGTCGCTGTTGTAGTGCATGATAGGGTTCCCATCCACGCACCCCACGGCCACAAACTCAGGGACCCCCAGGCTGGCCTTGGTCACCCCAATATAGAAGTAGCGCAGGGAGTGGGGACCTGTGGGGACACAAGGGGTGATGGCTGCGATGGAGAACGAGCTAGGGTGGGATGGGAGCGGTGGGGGGACATCGGGGGAGAACTCTGGGTCTGGGAGAAGGACCTGGCTCCAAGGAAGAGGGGTTCAGGGGGTCCTTGGAGTCAAGGAAATGGAGGTCCAATGGGTGCAGAACATGGGATGGCCAAGAATGGGGGTCAACGGGGGCCCTCAAGACAAGAAAAGGATGGGTCCAGTGTGGGGGCGAACCGGGATGACTGGGAATGGGGGTTCAGGAGGGTCCCCAGAGTCAAGGAAAGAGGGATCTAGTGAGTAGGGTAATTGGGATGGTCAGAAATGGAGCTCCTTGAAGGTCCCCAGTGTCTGGGAAAGGGGGTTCCAGTGGGTTGGTGACCAAGGATGATCAGGAATGGAGGCTCAGGAAGGTCCTTGGTGTCATGGAAAGGGGGTCCAGAGGGGGCTCAGTGCACAAAAAGGGGGAGCAGGGTTGTCGGTGCCCAACAAGAGAGTGCAGGGAAGGTTCCAGGACAGCGGGTGCAGGGAGGGTCCCAGAACCCAAAGAAGGGGGCAAGGGGGTCCTGTTGCCCAGGAATGGGGCCGCAGGGCAGTAGGGGTGTCCCAGTGCCCAAAAAGGCGGGGGGAGTCCCGGTGCTCAAAGACGGGATGCGGGGGGGGTCTCGGTGATCTAAAAGGGGGTGCAGGAGGGTCCTGGAGCCCAAAGAGGGATTGCAGGGGGAGTCCTGAGGAAGAGGATGTAAAGGGAGTCCTGGTGCCAAAAGAGGGGTTGAAGGGGGGAGCCCGGTGCGGGGGGCATCCACCTCGAAAAGGGGTGCAGGGGAGAACCCCGAGCCTAAAAACGGGGGTTCATGAGGGTTCCCGGTGCAGGGGGGGCCGGTACCCGCTCACCGCTCACCACCGCCGCCACCCCCAGGACCCCCAGCAGCAACCCCACCGCCCGTTCCGGCCCCACCGCGCCGCTCCGCTGCGCGCCCCGAGCTCCGCGTACCTCGCCTCCCTTCGGCCCGCCTCTCGCGGCCCCTGCCCCGCCCCTCGAGCCCCCATTGGCTGAGATACCGCCCTCCGGCCAATGACACCGCGCGGCGCTGCGGAACGTCATCAGTCGGAGGTCTCTTCCAACCTTACCGTTCGATGAGTCTAGGAATTGCTGAGGATCAGCACAAGGAAAACTAGAGTTAAAATTCAAGTGTTCTTGGCTGCCAGCCTGTCAATGACTCCACTGCCAGCAGCTCATAGACTTCTGGTTCAAGCAGGTACAGCATCAGCTATGACTCTTAAACACAAAAGGTACATGTTTTAAGATTACAGTGCTTTTAACCCAGGAGGCTAATGACTCTATTCTTTCGGCCAAATTGTCAGCTGCTGGTTCATGTGTAGATCCTTAGTGATACAGACCATTGTCTGCTGCATCTGGAAAATTTAATTTCCGCATACTTTCTTTTTTTAAGAAAAAGGAGATAAGTTGGTTAGCCTTAGAGAAAAATGCACTATGGTTATAAGTACTTTTAGCAAATGTATCTTGGTTTTCTTCAGTTGCTATTTCTTCATTCACTGATTGCAATTCACAGGATTATTTGTGCAACTTTTGAGTTAAGGAAAACCTAGGACACTGCTTAATTTAGATATTTTTTAAAAAATCCAGGCAAGTAGGAGAGCATCAAGCATTTAATTACTTAGTATTGTGTCACTGTGCTTTCTGATGCTGTATTGATCAAGTCGTACCTAAGAAACACAGAATTAGACTATGGGGTTATTTTATTCAAAAATAAATTTTGGAGGATCAGGAAAAAGAGCTATTGTCAGCTGTGCTCCCCCAGTTTAAAATCAGAAAAGTGTTTAAAAATCATTAAAATGACATGTATAGTTCCAGTTATTTAAAGGATTTCTAACAATTGTTCCGTTTCATTCTTAGCTCCTCGTGAAGCATTAAAGAAATGACAGACTGCAGTCTGGTTAAAGAGATGCCAGTGGTGTTCAGTCACTGAAATAAATCAAAGGAAATCCACTGATTGCAGGTAAAATGTATTGGTTTTTTTACTTGTTCCTGCCCACATTCCTATTATTCTTGAATGGATTTTACATCCCTTTCCTGCTCTAAAAGAGGCTTTCTCTGAATCAACAGTATGCAACTATATCTTTATTCCTCTTTTTTGTAGGAGGAGGTGTGTTTTGTGGGATGCAGTCTGTAAGGTCTATCAAGCTGTTAATTATGGAAAAAGTTGGATTCTAATAGATTATATTCATGTGGAGTGATGTGAAAACATTCAGTGCCCTTCAGCTGTCAGTACAAAGCCTGTTACTATTCTGTAAGGAAATCACTGTCTCCAGCAGACTGTCTTGTAGCCCTCGTAAAGTTACTTTTCTTTGAATATTGTAGACCTTCAGGGTCTTGGTTCCGGCATAGACTTCTCTTTATCACTTAAACCACGAGCTCTAACAGCAGATGTGCCATTTATCTACTGTCACGCAGACTCCTTAATTTCTTACACGCAATACAGGTCTTGGTGAGTTTTGCAGTTTGTGCTTGTGGAACAATTAGAGACCTCTCATTTCAGAAGCCTTTAAGCACAGAAGGGTGAGCTTTCAGTAGACAGCTGGACCCTAGGGAGAAGAAAAGTCCCTGAAATGTTTGTTCCGTCTGGGCTTTGGGTGCTGGCTTTTTTCTTGGTCAGATATCCACATTGCTCTTGGCAAGTTGGCAAAATTAGTTAGTTGACACAAAGTACTCTTCCAAGTTGAAGCCAGAACACGCTGGCAAGGTGGTGTGCGAAAGTTGTTCTCAGAGACAGCAGTTTTCAGAAGTGCTAACCTCACCTCTGTGGAAAGCAGAAGAAACCAAAGCCCAAACTTTGCTTAATTTCCAACATAGAAATTGTTTGTTATCAGTTTGATCATTGATGAGTGCCTGTGTTTTTAGTATTGTTGACAGTTTGAGGAACGCCGTGGAATGTACCTTTAAATTCAGGCTGTATGTCACTGTTGACATCAGTGTTTTAAAATTGTCTTGAGAATCTTGCTTGGTGGTCGTTCTGCAAATGTCCTCTGAAGCTTCTGTTTGATGGGGCAGGGCTGCCATTAGAAGCATCCCAAAATGTATTTGAAGAAAATATTTGTGCTGATTTCCATCCGTTGCTTCTGCAACGTTCAAAAGAATGAGGGCAAAGAGGATTAGAGCAGCATCAGTACAGTTAATAGTGCCTGGGGGTCTGGAGTTCTTCTTGATTCTGTTTTCTATACGTCTGTGGGTAAGACCATTAAAGGCATGGGGCAGAAATCCGAGCAGATTACAGGTTTTCTGTTTTCTTGGGCTGCATGATAGCATTGAGCATTGCTCACCTGAAAAAGGGACTGGGTGTTCAGCACAGCTACTGCACAGAATGGGATTGTACTTACTGTAAAACTCATAGAATCATAGAATCACGAGTGAGATCGAGTCCAACCGTACCTGTCCACTTGCTAAACCATGTCCCTGAGAAACCCATCTACTCACCTTTGAAACACCTCCAGGGTGGTGACTCCACCACCTCCTTGGGCAGCCTCTGCAAGTGCCTGAGAACCGTTAAGAAATTTCTCCTGATCTCCAGTTTGAACCTTCCCTGGTGCAACTTGAGGCCATTTCCCCTTGTCCTGTCGCCTGTCACTTGGGAGAAGAGACCAACACTCACCTCATCACAACCTCCTTTCAGGCAGTTGTAGACAGGAATGAGGGCTCTCCTCAGCCTCCTCTTCTCCAAGATAAACAATCCCAGGTCCCTCAGGCACATCTCGTAAGACTTTTTCCCCAGGCCCTTCACCAGCCTCATCGCCCTTCTCTGGACATCCTCCAGCCCCTCAATGTCCTTCTTGCAGGACATCCCTTACTTTGAGCCACTTCAGGGTTTGTTTTACAGTTTAATTCTTATGTATTTTTAAAGTTGAAGAAATCAGGTATAAAAGATGTTAACACAAATACCCATCAATATTACAAATAACATTATTATAGTGAGAGAGCATTTTTAGAAGAAAAACCTTTTTTTCATCAACATAAAACATTTCTTCTGCAATTATGCTGGTTTTTGACCAAGTGAAACAGCATCCACTGGGCATTCATGTGTTATGTAGGATGCATTCCTCATTTTCTTTTTCTTCTTCTTAGACATTAACTGGAAAAAAAGAACCTGTGTAGTATGAATTGTCAAATATTTAGTCTAAAAAGTCCTGTTAAATATTTATTTCTCATTATGTAAAGGTATTATGACTTTGATTTTGTTTTACTAGAGGAAGGAGGCATTATGGGTGCTTAGGAGAAAAGCAAATGAAATCTATATACAAAACTGTAGGCTTAAGAAAATAATTTATTTGTCTTCTTAAGCAATGTTAGGGGTTTTTTTAGAAATTAATTTCCTTTTGGGTAATTTGGTTTGTGATAATATTGCACTGTGAAAAAAATTGCTAGTAATTCAGTTCATACTAATACTTTGCCTTAAAAAAAATCACAGAAAAAAAAACCCCAAGAATGACTCATTCTAGCAAAAGATATGAGATACTGTGTGTTTGAAACGCCATGTATTTGTGTAACATGCATAAAACATTCCCATTTTTCTTTTTTATTTGGAAACCTGCTGAAAAATAACATTGAATCTGTCATATTTTTTTTGTAATGATGCTTTTGCCCAATATTATGCTCTTTAGTATTGTCGAACACTAATTTCCTCTGGGCACATTTGCTAAGTGTCTGCATCAGTTCCTGCTGCTACAGAGTCTTCTGAGGCAGTCGGTAGTTGCTCTGATGCAGGGGAATTTTCAGTTACTGGGTTGCTCAGTGTTTCCTCGAACCAAGCTGTGGTTGATTGCACAGCTGAAAGTGCCAAAGCGTCCTTCGCTGCATGGGAAGAAGGAGATGTTCAGTTATTCATTACCTCGAAGAAGTGATCTGTCACTTTTGCTGTTCCTGTGCAACCCTGGCAGAAGTTTAAGTCACTTTCTGGTATTGGACAGGATAGAGGAGGAGAGGAGGTGCTACTTCTGTCTCAGATGAAGCTCCAGCTGCATTCAGAGGGCAGCAGAGAATCAGGTCCATACAGAAAACTTCCCTGCACTGGCAGGCAAGATGTTAAATACACTGTGCTGCTCTCTCTCTCTCTCCATTCCTCACTTCAAAATAGATGTAGTGATAACAACAGTCAGCGTGCATCAACATATGTTTAACGTGGTTTCTTTTAGAGGTCATAAGGTGAGTTACGGTACAACATCAGCTATGACTGTTAAACACAAAGGTACATGTTTTAAGATTACAGTGCTTTTAACCCAGGAGGCTAATGACTCTATTCTTTCGGCCAAATTGCACACAAAACAGTGTGTCTTCTGTGAGGTAATGTACATATCAGTGGGAAGCTAATCTGTTCATTTCAAGTACCAAGAAAAAGGAATAATAAAAGATGAATTGTTAGGTTTCAGACATGGCTCAGTGTTATAGATCACAATCAGGTGCAGTCAGGCTGTGCTTGTGGGGTAGATCTGTCTTATTACTCCACTATGTGGGGCAGATCTGACTCATTACTTAATGTATGGATGGTGTCCTGATGGCTTCTGGCTCATTTAGGATATATCTGAGCTAAGTGTAAGACTTTGTGAACCTGCTGTGAGTATATTGTTAGGGAACATCTCAACTACAGTTGAACAATGTTAGCCTTGTAATAACTTTGAGGTCACTGAAACAAGAGATTATGACAGTCTTTTATGCCCAGCTGCTGGCTACTACTTGGCTGCCAGGTATGGAGCTTTCAGAACTACTGCATGCAAATTTTTTTTAATTCCTGGTAAAGATGCCCTTACATGAACAGCCCAGATGTACAGCTCTTCTTTGAAATGTTGGCTATGAGACACAGTGATTTGTCTTTTGATTCTAGCCAGAGTGTGCTGCTGAAGAGTCAGAGATCACTCAGACAGATCCCAAGTAGTTGTTAGTTTATTGAGCTCTATTCACTGTGTTTAGGTATGTAAAATATTTAGTAACTACAGATGGATTGGTGGTCAGTACTCTACTATTGACTACACTTAAAATTATTATTGGATATAAATATTACTGCATAAGCTTACTGTAAGTATCTTACATGTTACATGCATGCAAAAACTATCACCTACCAACCCATCAATGTCTGGTTCCAGGCAAGAGATCCCTCAGAGGGGTAACCTTCAGAGGCATCCCTACTCTTGGGGAGACCATCATCATGCATCCAGCTGCTATGGAGGGAGAGCTCAACTGACCCTAATGTATGCAGATATTTATAGTGTAAAGTGGTTGATTTGTAGTCAGGTTTTATGCTGTTAATGCAGTTTTGGCTCAGTCTCCAGCCAAACCTATTTTTTTGAGGGGTTTGGGGCTTATTTCTTGCTCCAGCCTCACACCAAAGCATTAACTTTGGTGAGGTCTGTTTGCTGAGCATCGCCCTGGACCAAAGTTCAGTTGGTTCAAGCAGGAGGACTGCATCATTCATAGTGTGTCACAGAGATCTCCTCCAAGTGAGGTAAAGCTCCATAGCATAAAGTAGAAAAGGACCTTCTTGAGTATTTTCTTGAGCTTGCTGGTACACTGGTCCAGCACTGTTGCTGCTTTTACTGTGTTTCTTCTCTATGTGATTTAACAGAAGTGTGTAAGTGCATATAGACACCGTTTCCTAAGCGTTATCACAATTTTTATTAATATGTACTTTTAAAATAAGAATGCATGCATTAGAGGGAGGAGCAGGTGGACCGAGAGATCCTAATTGTGAAGTTAAAGTTGGGAATTGTATCACTTTTGTGAGGATAATAAAAAAGAGACCTAATTTAAACAGACTGTTTTTCTCTAGAAGCATCCAAACTCAACTGTCTGTTGCGTGCGATGGTTTCATTGTGGCTTTAAATAATGACCAAATCTGCATATCTATGTGGTTCACTTCTTGATTTTTCTGATTTAGTGTTTTAATGAACTATCTATTGATTTTGATGACCTGTAGCATGCTGGATTAATCTTACTTGTATTTTTAATACAGTGTGTTGGTTGCCTCCCAGCTTGAACCAACATACGCCAGGAGAGTTTACCCATGTTTTGATGAACCTGCCATGAAGGCCACATTTAATACCAGAATTGTCCATGACCCAAGCTATGTAGCTCTTTCCAATATGCCTGCTATTGGTAGGTAAACAGCAAGTAGACTTAGGGTTTCTTTTTCCCCCTACGTTACTTTTTAAAAGGGTGTAATTTATCAGAATAGACTATATCATCCAATAGGGAAGTGTTCTCTTGTCTGTGTGTTAATGCCTTGAAAATGCACAGATAATCTGTGCTTATGAACCTAAATATTTTGAGGCAGATATTCATAATTAATGTCTCTGATAGCAATAATTCCATTGTTTTGTCAGTGGTGATGTGCTTTCCTCTGGTTGCTGGAGGCTGCATAGGGTTTGATTCCTGGCTTTCACTGCTTAATCAGTGTGTCTGAGAGCTCATTGGACCAAAATGGCTTCCCTGGAATGCAGAGCCTGTAACTGTGGGATTAAGGGATTCCTTTCATTCTGGGTCAATTTTAAGACATATTTACAACATACATAGAAAAAAATTGTTTTAGAGAGCAGAGACACTATAGCCTCCTGTGTATGTGCAAAATAAGAGAGAGGACTGTAAGGCTCTGGAGGGATTCCTCCTGTCCCTTGCTGGGATCTCCTGTGGGATGCATGTGGGGTACAAATTTCCCAACAAATTCTGTAAATCAGGATTCCTACAGAAATCTGCTGGATCACTTGTCTCCTTCTTAATGCTTTTTTTTCTGCGGTTCAGTGCCATGAATCTTTATTTTTCACTTAAATAATTTTCAACCTTTAAAAAAGGAGTTTGATGAGATCTGCATTTGCTAAGTAACAGCAATTATAATAGAATGGATCTCTATGAGAATCACTTAAAGCATTTTCTTCCCCTGACAGTCTTGTTCCTATCACCTCTTTTATTTAGAAGGAAGCATTCTGATTAAGTATTTCTTAATTCTTGGGCAGGCATGACTTAGATTTGACTCTCAATAAAGCACAATAAGATCATAGATTTTAGCAATATGCAGCCTGAGACAAATTGTCCACAGTTTGCCCACATCCCAGAATGGACTCAATTTGAAAAACTTCCAGTTAATGAGCTCAAAAGTGGATTTTTGGTATCTACATGGAAGGTCACGACTGGTACGTGGCAGTAGCAACAAGCCTGGCTGCTTGCCTTCTACCAGAAACAAATGCAGGTAGTGCAGAAATACATCACATTGAAGAGAGGTGTAGGAAAACACGCAGGAAACACAAGATTCTTTATTTGTTATGGAAGAGCAATGGTTTGAACATTACTTTGATATTTTTTCTAGATGTATCTGAAATGAAGGATGAAAACGGAAGCCTGTGGGCTGTTACCATATTTAACTCTTCGCTGAAAATGTCGACTTACTTGACTGATTTGTGATTTGAGACTTTGATTATGTCAGCAGAACCGAGCGGGGAAATGAGGTAAATATGAAGCTGCTTAAGACATTACAGCCGTTTTCAACCAGAGTTGGTGCTGCGGTGCATCGTGTGCTGTAGAAGATATCATAGACATAACTGTGCTTTCCATTGCAAAACTATTTGCTTATGTGGCAAAACTGCTAATTTTTATCTTGAAGATGTTTTGCAGAAAGCTTTCCTTTAGGACATTTCTTTTATGTCCTGTCCTGATAATTGAATGCGATTCCACAACTAAGTATGGACTCTGTATGTTAAAACTTTCGAGAAAACTACTCCACAGAATGTACTGATCATAATTCAGGGTCATCTTAGTTGTAAGAAAATATCGATGTTCTCTGCTTTGACAAACAGCTCAGGGGATGCCAAAAATGTGTCTTATTCTTCAGGGCCCTTTGAGGACCAGCATCATGACATCACCAGGAGCAATACTCTAGTACAAGCATTTTGCATACTTGTATTTTATCCTTTTATTCTGTAGTGGACATATCTTTTAGCCTCCAAAAGTGACTGTTTTGTGTTTGAAGCTTCTTCATTAGTGGGTGTTTGATTTTGCTCTGACACTACAATGGCCAAATCTTCTTGAGGGAATCTGTAAAAACTACAGTCCCTTGGCACCAGTTGTTTCACTTTCCTTCTTTTGCTGGACGTCAGCAGGGGAAAGATATATAAATTTGTTCCAAAGCAAATAGCAAGCTGAAGCATAAAGCTCTTGAGGGTAGCATATAGTTGCTGTCCTTAATAACTGATGGCACAGTGTTTGCTGTACGGTTAGTTCGTCAGCACCCTATTGGGCAAAGGTGGGACAAGGTGAGAGGAAGGTGCAGAGGTGATCTTGAAAGCACAATATTAGCTCATTTTTACTGTGAAGATTGGACTTGGTATGTCTGTATTGGGTTTTCAGAACAGGGTTTTAGTAGCATGGGTGGACAGGGGTGGCTTCTGTGAGAAACTGCTAGAAGCTTCCCCTAGTCCAAGGGGGCCCGCGTTGGAGCAGCTTGAGAACAGCAGGCCACGGGAAGGACTCACGTTGGAGAAGTTTGTGGAGGAACGCTTTCCATGGGAGAGACTCCAAACTGCAGCAGGGAAACAGTGTGAGGAGGAAAGAGTGGCAGAGACAACAAGTAGTGAACTGATCTCGAGTTCCATTCCCTGTCCCCCTGCGCCGCTTGGTGGGAAGGGGGCAGAGAAACTGGGAGTGAATCTGAGCCTGAAGAGAAAAGAAGCGTAGGGGGAACGTGTTCTAAGATTCAGTTTTATTTTTCATTACCCTATTCTCATTTGATTGGTAATGAAATAAATTGTTTCCTCATGTCAAGTCTGTTTTGCCTGTGGCAGCAGTTGGTGGGTGATCTCTCACTGTCTTTATCTCAATCCAGTAGTCTTTTGTTATATTTGTCTCCTGTCCAGCTGAGGAGGGGGAGTAATAGAGCAGCTTGGTGGGCACCTGGAGGCCAGCCAGGGTCAACCCACCACAATGTCCTACCTGCTGTCCCCTGGATACAACAAGTGGGATGCTTACGGCTCTGACTGTGGTGCCTTTTTCTTGGGCTGGTGTGTACTGATAGGAGTTAGCAAAACAAAGCATTCAAATGAGCATTATTCAGAGGGAAAAACACCCTCCATGTTCTGTGAGCTAGAGGAGAGAGGGTTTCAGACAGAGAGGCTCAATATTTATGCCTCCACAGTGTTTCTGTGAGTATATTCCTTGTGTCTTTTTTGTCATTTCCAGTAACCAGAAGCATCAGTTTTTATAACTCAAAGCTCACACCAGGATTAGGATTTTAAGCCTGCCCATTGTGTTTATGTTCGACAAAATGAAGCGGTCGGGTCTTTGAATCCCCTCTGAAGCCTTGGCTGCAAAGAGGGGCCCAGAGGCTGAGGACACTCTGTTGGTTGAATATGTTTTACTTTTTTCCCCTTATAAATTAATTCCTGATGCTTCATAACTGTGCTCTTAGCGTTTGGCTGTGCAGCTCTTTTTGAGACCATGTGTTGCATTTAGATGCAAGTCATGCGGGATTGTTGAAGTGCAGGGGTGCCTGTGGGGTCTTGCATCCAGAGATACCTGATAGAGACATAAACCTTTTCTGAGTCCACCCCATCACCATGGGCAAGCAGCCTCTTCAGTGATGTGACAAAGCAAATGGGCATGGGAGGGGAAAGCTTTGCTTGCTGCCACTGTTTGCATTGCTCAGAAGTAGAGCTGTCGTGGGGTCAGATGCCTTTGCTCTGTGGTGGTCTGTTCCAGGCTGTCAGAAAGTTCACGAGGGGAAGTTTGTAAATTTGGACAGCAGATGCTCTCTGAACAACCATTTCTCTCTCTTCAGGGAAAAAGTGGTGATCTGAAGGGAAGCTGGTTACTCAGAGTCATTGACTAGAAACCATTAGCTTAAGATGTGTGATTCTAACTACAGCATTTCCCAAACCTAAAAGTCTCTTTGTCCAACAATATATACTTGGAGTGAAGTCTTGATCCTTTTGAAGTGCTTGAACTCTCCTAGATTTTAGCACAATTATGCTCTGTGCCACATTCTGTTAGGTCCAGAAAAACCTGAGTTGTTTTTTTCCCAATAAGCTTCATTGCATGGTCTGATGTGGGCAGGCAGCATTTTCTAACCATAATTCACAGAAGAGCAGCAAAGAAGATGGAAATGTGTGGATTATCTTTAATAACTTTTCCTTGTTTTATTGCAGATACGTATTTGGGCTCGGAAAGAGGCAGTTAAAAATGGGTATGTTGACTATGCTTTAAATATCACTGGTCCAATATTCTCATTTCTGGAAGACTTACTTAACATCAGCTACCCTCTGCCAAAGACAGGTGAGATTGCTCATTTTCTTAAATGGACCAGAAATGGCTGCTGATGGTTTAATAGTCACAGAAACAATGGGTTCTGCAGTATTTTCTTCTCTAGCTCACCACATTCATGGAAAAAACCCCTAAGCTGTAACTCACTGAAGTCTCCTTTCTGTACCATGGCTTTTGTTATCCTGTAAGCTGGCACTCTTACTTTCACATCTCACTCATTCTTTTTGAACATCTTTTCCTAATAAAGGGGCAAACTGCACAGAAGGGACCTGTTCCCTCATATGGCTCTTACTGGGATGCATAGACCATTCCAGGCAAGGCTATTGTAGTCCCTATGTCCTCCCAGCAAATCCCTGCCTCCTTAACCCGTGTCCCAAAGCATCACTTGCTTTCTTCAGTATTTCCCTATCTTATCTGTAAGTTGGCTTTATGTTGCTGCACATTCCTCCCGAGAAAAAAAAAAGATTCCTAAAGGAAAACATCGTTTCTACTTAAAATAGACATCAGAACAGCCTGTTAAGTTACAATTCTGTCAAGAAGAAAGGGTGCTGTCACGTAGTTCCTCTGTACAGTTTGTCTGTTACTTGCAGTTGGGTTGCCAAGGGTTTCAGAATTCGTATTATGGGGAAATGTGCTCTTATATACGAATTGCTGGAATATTGAGAGCACCGGAGGCAGTTCTTATCAACTATGAGTTTTGGACCTGCCTATGATGCTAACAGATTGCAGGACTGTTGGGAAAGAATTTCCCTCCTGTCTTGACTAGATAATTTGTGGATTTGTCAAATACCTATTTTGGCACGTGAAAGAAATAAATTTTCATTGTGTGCAAATGTATTATCTCCCTGTGTATTTGGAATAGCTTGCTGAATGCTACAGTTACTTCCTATGGAAAATGGAATCTATGCAGTCTTCACTCATTAATCTCGTTGATTTTTGTTATCATCTATTTGTTATCATCTATGTTATCTATCTATTCTATCCAAGTGGTTTGGAAATCTGGTTACAATGAACTGGTGGAACGATCTGTGCCTTAATGAGGGACTGGCATCCTACTTTGAGTACCTGGGAGCTACCTTTGTTGAACCCAAGCTTTCACTGGTAAGTACTAATGCTTACTGAAGGAAGTTGGAGTAGCAAAGCTCCAGCATGTATGAAGAACAGGAAGGTGCAGAAGATGGGATTGAATTAAGCCTCTGCATTGGTAATTTAGTTCCCCCAGGAAAGGCGACCGGGTCTTAATTCTTCTCTGGAAGGGATCTGTCTGCTTGGAGCTGTGATCACACCCAGCTCTTCTACAGCTGGCACAGAGGGCAGCTGTGATTCTGTAGTGACAGAGAGTTGGTGTTTTACGCTAAACCTGATGTGCAGCAAACCCAGCTTTCTGTCCTGGGTCCTGTAGCTGATGGTTTGCCTCCCCGACTGTCCCGGCTCTTTTCCAAGCACCCCTCACTCCTCAGGTACCTTTACTGGGCAGTGACTGAGTTGAGCCACTTGAAGTCTGCTCACCCTACTAAGCCTATGGATGTCTGGATGTGGAGAAGGCAGATATGATGCACACAGCTAATCTGACAGCAGGGCGGAACTCCTTCCCTTTCCACCCAAATGGAAATAAGCGTAAATCCCATAGTGTATTAGAAAAGTCCATCTGTCACTGAGATAGGAGGATAGGTGCTGCTAATTGTAGACATGAGATGATGTGTACTCACCTGTGCAATCCTAAATGTCAGTGCACAGTGGCCTCGGCTTCGGCAGAGACGAGAATCCATTAGTCTGGGCAGACCCGAGACTGCACTCAATCCAGTTTGCTTCTTATTTGACTCACATGAAATACTATTCACCCTTTCCTTTTCTAATTCATCAAAGTAATTCATTACATGTTTAATTGGAAAATAATACAGGAGTGTCAAACGAATTCTGTCAGGTCGTGAGAGATGCTAATCTTCTGCTTTGATCTTCAAACCCAGCCCACTTTGTTCTCTGTAATTTAATATCGTTTAGAAAATTAAATATACTGGTTGTTCACGAGGAGAAAAATTGGTCAACAAATTTGATCCCATTAATTGGAAGCCTGTGTTCTTCTCCTTGAGAAGCAGAAGTGCTGAAAATTTCCTCAAGTGCTCAAAACTTAGGATTTTTTCTTTAATTGCATAATTACTGTCTGACAGCAGAAATGCTGCATAGTTAAGCCTTGTTAACCTCAGTAGCTCAGGTTTTAGGTTATTTCTCCAGATTGCAGCAGGAGAAACAGAGAATTTAGGAAGAAAATAATCCCTATGAATGACCTACAGATGTAAATGGCATACAGGTTTTCAGCTATCTGTACTTTTTCATTTGCTATTTAATATAGTTGACTTATTTTTCGCAGAGGCTTATACTGTAATTTTCTTTGTCAGACCCAGGACCACAGTCTTCTCAGATGGAAAATTTTCATTCATTACTAATGTTGCATATGGAAAATGTTAGGATTGGGTGTGCGGTCCGTTTTACTTCATGGGAAAGTTGAAGAAGGGAGAAAGGAATACTCCTCATTCATTGACAGACTCTTTCTATTAGTGCTAATCCTACAGTCTACATTCTCTCCTGAGAATAAATATTTTCTTGTTCTGATCACTTAGATTTGTCTTTTTTCTTGCAGGATAAAATTTTTTATGATCATGTTGTACAACTTGTATTAAGGGAAGACAATGAAATAGGAACTCGATCACTGTCAGAGAGCGAAGACAAGATCAAGGAATCGTTTTCTTTAATGTCTCTGTTTGACAGCATCACATACAACAAGGTTAAGAAACACTAAATTCTTGCTCTTTGCGTGTTCTAAGCTAATGGTACAGAATAGATGTTGAATCACAATGATTTTTGTGAATTGTCTTGTCATTCAAAGTGTGTATCTGCTGCACACACAAATTTATTGGATGTTGCAAATCTAGTTGGCTGTGAAAGAAACGGTGAGAACATTTTCAAGCTGCATGATATGTGAAGTGTAGGAGTAGCCTAAACTCTCTGGATTATAAGTTGACAAAATATTGCAATAATAATTGCTTTAATAATTCATGTTTTCTCATAGCTTTTTTGTACTTCAGGGAGCTTCTATTACCTGGATGCTTTCTGGTTTCCTGACTGAGAAGTTGTTTTTCAGAGCACTTACTGTAAGTTTGAGAAACTAACGCCTTCATCTTGATTCATAAGCTCGAAAATTATAGTTGTACAAATTGCTGTTTGTCTTGTTGATGTTTTCCATTGAACCCTCATCATTTCTGATGCTTCTGTTTCTTTCCACACAGTCATATCTGAAAGAATTTTCCTTCTCAAATACTAACCAAGACGATCTCTGGACCCACATACAGATGGTAATCATTTTTTCTCTAGTATTCTTGCTCTGGTGTTTGGCACAGTCCAAATTTAGGGCATTACCTATAATAGAGGACTGCACTTGAATTTGGCTATCCCTAGTGCAGTCATTCTCTTACATAAAATTTACTCTGCTGGCTTTTTTGGCTAATGTCTTCATAAGTGTTTATTTGGCTGCTTTACTGCACTTGAGTTGGGTGGAGGTGAGTGGACATGGAGAGATGACAAGGGGAGTCAGGGCCAGGTGGAGTTTTGGGTTTCGTGAAATTGCGTAGCCTAATCTTCTGGAGCTTAAGTTTGTTGAGATCAGTGTGTGTGATGCTTTGGGCTTGATGATCAAAGACCCAGAAAAGTCTGTACCCAGGGCAGTAGCTCAGCATTTGACCCTTTACTGGTTTTGGCAGAAATCCCAATAAGAAATCAGGTGTTAATAGTAGGTTTATTTTTTAAACCTCCTCTTTCCTGTTCCTCTAAAGAAGGCTTCCATTGTGTTGCAGACTCAGTCTTAGATTAATTATGAGAGTGCCACAATTTCAGAGGCATGGTTGTCACTTTTTTTAAGCCAACAGAGACTGTACCAATTCACACTAGTTGAGAATCTAGTTTGGTGTCTTCTTTCAATTTGTCTTTACTATTCTGTTTCTTCATTAGTCAGTCACTTAAAAATATTTGCATTCTTCTTTATTCGAGTGAAATTAACAAATTAATTCTGTCATAGCCTTAAAGGGGTGCAATTATATTGACACTAAGAAGAGTAAGTTTAGCAGTCAGGTTATAAGAATCAGAAATGTCATCTCAGTATTTCTTAATGCCTAAAAAGGCTTATGCTCTCTTTATAATAATGTCAGTAATGTCCTTCACACTTTGTTATATTGATTTTTTTGCATGAATCAAAGGCAGCAAACTGCTAAGCAGTTATGTTTTCTCTAATACTGTCCCTAGAGTGTTGCTGAAGCAGTATTGGTAAGTACCTGATTATCGTAAATATTTCTAACTCCTGTTTCTCCTGCAGGTCATAGATGCACAGGATGAAATTCAGTTGCCAGAATCTGTGAAACAAATAATGGATTCCTGGACGTGCCAAAATGGATTTCCAGTTTTAACATTAAGTCTAACCACTGGCACAATCAGTCAGGAACAGTTTCTTAATAGGAAGAATGAAAGCAGTACTGATTCACACAAGTATGTTTCGCTGGGTTGTTTTGTTATCTGTTTATACCCTATTTTTGAAGGAAACTCTCCAGTT
The DNA here is from genome assembly GCA_033558185.1 of Dromococcyx pavoninus. Lineage (NCBI taxonomy): Eukaryota > Metazoa > Chordata > Aves > Cuculiformes > Neomorphidae > Dromococcyx > Dromococcyx pavoninus. Next base: position 118,031 of record JAUMJL010001211.1, on the reverse strand, counting down.
AGAACGTTGTGTTTTGACCATCTGATTTTTTAACCTGATGCTTTTTCTTTTCATGAGCTGCCAAGTAAAAACCCATTTGAGACTGCAGTTTGCAGTAGTTCTGCAAGCCAGTTGTTTTGCTAAAGGTTTGCTTTCCTCTGGAGCAGTCACTTTTCCAGCCATGGGAAGGACAGGCACAGGCCATGACTAGGTTGCAGCAAAGGAGTTTTTCTGGCATTTTCTTCTTTCCTCATCCCTCACTTGTTTGGACCAGCAAACTGGATGAACCGTGCCAGTGCACGTGGTGCCAACCTCTCCTGCTCGACAAGGACAAAGGGTTTGCATTTCAGTACTTTTGTAAAAATGAACCCTTTCTCAGAAAGTGCCAAGTACCTGACATGTAGCTCTAACTTTCCTGTCAGTGAGTATTGCCAATTGCCTGGTGCTTTTGAAAGCTGTGCTGCTTACTTAGATGCCTAAAACCAGAAGGTGCCTTTGGTCACACCCTTTAAAAACTCAGGGATAATATTTGAACTTCCATAAATTCATCAGTTGTCAGGAGTGCTGGGATGCATGGGCAAGACTCATGAGATGAGTTCTCGTGTGGGTAGAAAGGACGATTAAGAGCAAAACTCAAAGCAGTCTTCCTCTGTCTGCTATTGCAGAGCCAAGAGAAATTTTGACAAACCACAGAAGCATTCAGAGAGTTTCTGTTGCTCCCAGGCTCCAGGAATTGAAAAGCATTCATCCATTTGGCATTTTTGGTTAGCTCACATAGGGAGTGCCGTTACAAATGCTAGTCCTTTCCTGTAGTTTCAGAAAGAGACAATACCTTGTGAATGTAAGCAAATCCAGGATGGGTATTAAGCAATTTTTCATTTTTGTAGGGAACTGCATGGTTTTGAAGCTTTCATTTGTTCTCAGTAGGAGTTTTACAGTCCTCCAGAAAGAAGATTACAATTGTGAGAACTACAGTTGCATTGCTTTTCTGGAGCTTTTTTCACTACATACTCGTCTGAAAGGGAGTTTCATGTTCTTCAGAAATAGAGTGAAGCGTACGAGGTTTTCTCCCAAGTAACAAGGGATAGGATGAGAGGAAACAGCCTCAAGTGACACCATAGGATGTTTAGATTGGATATTAGGAAAAATTTGTTTTCCAAGAGTGATGAAGCATTGGAACAGGCTGCCCAGGGAGGTGCTGGAATCTCCATCCCTGGAGGTGTTCAAAAACTACGTAGACATGGCACTTCACGACATGGTTTGGTAGGCACAGTGGAACTGGGCTGATGGTTGGACTGGATGATCTTAGAGGTCCTTTCCAAACTTAATGATTCTATGATTCTAAGCATGAAGAATAAAATTATTGCCTGAAGAAGAAGAGCCGGAGCACAGATACAGTGGTATTAAAATACCTAGCATCAGATGATATTCTAGGTAAGAGTGACTATTGGAAGTCGTGCTAAAACTCTCTTATATTTGCTGAATGTAGGTGTTGATCCAGCATAAGTAACCTCTGATGAGTTTTTGTGCATCAGAAAGAAGGAAATTCTTACATCTGCAATCTAGTTTAGCACAAACTGAGATGGTTATTTTTAAGTGTAAGAATTAATTATATTATCTTTTTTTTTTTGTTAAGTAACACATGGATTATTCCTATTTCTTGGGTGAGAAATGGATCATCACAACCCTTAATATGGCTAGACAAAAGCAGCAGTAAGTAATGTTTCCACAACCAAGCTGATAAAAACACATCTAACTCTTCTGTAAACAGAAGATAAATTGGAATTGAATAGGGAGATTAAAACTTTATTACAGAAATATGTTTATCTGTTGTCCTAATTTTATGTTGCAATAGGTTTTCAAATACATTAATTTATTTAGATCTTTTTTCTATGTTGCATCAAACTTCAGTATTCATGTTTGATAATATGGTAGAATGCATTTTGTGAGCAGAGCTTTCCACAATAGTTTTGATTTTGTCATTTTGTACACAAATCCAAAGTCCTTGTCCCTCATGCTCCTGGATTATTCTTACCATAGCAGATCCCACTGATGTTAATGACAGCATTGGAGTATAATAGGATCTCTGCTGTGATATATCAGAAAATGGTCAGCTCAAGTAGTAGTGCAAGACTGAAAAGATTAAAAACAACTGTGTGAAGGGACCAAATATTGTCACACATGGATACCTGGAAAAGCAACAAATTAATATTTTCCACACTGTGTAATGTAATTTGTTTGGGCAAATCAGATGCAAAATAGTTCTGTAGAAAAAGGAGGATTATTTAAAGTTTTAGAGCCTTATAATAACAAAGAAAAGGAGTTTATGGGCTCATGCAGTTACATTGGTCACTGTCCCTGAGTGATACCTGCCTGAATAGCAAAACAGAAAAGTGAGTTTATGGGCACCTTTAATAAAATAAAAAGTTCAATTCTTTCTCGTCTCAGTGCTTGCCAGTAAATGGCTGTATTTTGGGGGGAAATAAAATTGTAATCATTAGAATGGGGTAATTATTTTTGTTTGGCAAGTCAGCCCTAATCAACGTCAGGTTTTGGGTCATTTACAAGGAAACGCAGAGACCGATGTGTTTGTGGAACGCTTAAGAGAGAAACTGAAATATGATCCAGGCGTATTGCAGCTCTCCACTCTCTGTTTGCAGTGGTTAAAAACTACTGTGATATCTTGAGTGAGCATTTTACAGTATGTGGACAAGTAAATGAACAAACAGCGAATGTTTATTGCTCTGAATGCTTTAAAGTTAAAGAAACCAGTGATTGCTAAGGTGAAAAATCAGAGAATTAGTAGAAAAGGATTGTTAGGAAGTACTTACTTGGAAGGGTTAGAGTTATGTGTTAAGTTTATCTTATTGAAGTGATAGCAGTTCCATTTCTCCTCTCTTCTTGTGACTATGGAAGTTATTGAAAAATTCCTCATGTTGCATCTGCCTGAAGGGACTTTGATAAAGTAGAAACAGTCTTTGAAAAGTGTTCCGCTTGCATTTGAAAGCCATTTATCAAACTTATCAGACACTATTCAGTCAAAGGAATTGAATTGTGTTTTAGGATTAAAAAAGATACATACACCTATTTTTGACTTTTGGATGCAGAAATAAACCAGTTTCTCACAAAGGTAGAAATGTTGAGGGCACATTTAAATTAAGTTACCATTTAGTTCCTGTGAGATTGAAACAGCTTCTTTCGGAGAACCGTTACGTTGTCATTCAGAGCTGTTCATCAGAATCGTTTTGGTAAATGAAAATTATAGATTTTGTATGAAGCATAGTTTTAGGTTCAATTGTTACACTGCAGTGGCATAACAATACATAACAAGGAAACATCTGAAAACTGATTTTGCTTACATGTATTTTTCCTGCAAAGAGTTCTGAAGGAGCTAATTTATTATACTTCTGAATAGGTGGAATTAAACCCTAAGCTGGGCTGCTACCAGCAGTCAAGCGTGTTCATCCAGTGCTGCACTGTACAGTGTTGAAATCCTTTCCTGATGGTTCAGGGCTCCTCAGGCAATGTCTACACACTTATCTTCTGCCTGGATGATTGTATTGGTCAGTGTCCCTGAGCGATTCGTGTCTGCACAGCAAAGCAAGGCACCCCAGGGAAAGGATGGTGTTATGAGAGAATAGGTTTCACTCACCCTGGTGAGTTGAGGAACGTAGTTTTGTTATTTTAGCTGGATCTAAGAGTGTTCTTGATAAGGAGCAGAGCATTGAACCAATGTGGCATTACAGAGGAAGAACTGCTGCTGCCATATTCCAGCCACCCACGCAGTTTTTAAATGGTTAAGCCAGCATCTGTCATGCGCCACTTTTCCCTCTCATTGTGAGGATGATTGAGGATAAACCCTGTAGTTCTTGCTCTGTCCAAACACATTGAAGTCTCAGTCTTCTGTTCAGGGTGCTGCATCTAGACTACTCATCAATATTGATTTATTGTCTTCTTACATCAGGATGATCACAGCCAGTTAAAAAAGCATTTGAATCCTCTTCTGATGAGATGGCTCAGAGCCTTCAGGGCTGCACTGGCTCCTTCACCTGTATTGTAGGCTATCAGGAGCAAGTAATCAGACAGCCACACATAAATTTGGTAGTAGTGAGATGAAAAGGGTCTGCAGAAGGACACTTTTAGTGAGTGATATGAGTCAAAAAGACTATGGGACGTTTATTTAAAATAAAAATTAATTTTGATTACTTTTTTTTTTACATAAAATTATCTGTTTTGCTTTCCTTGACCTTTGTTTATGTGGACACTGGTAGGCAGTTAGTCCTTTCCTAAGGTAGTTAGTGCTGTGTTTTGGAGCAGCATTGGGAGCAACTGGCATGCTGGGGGTGCATGCTCCACCACAGGCATGTCGGGGTGTTTCTTCTCATCCAGACTGTTTATTCTTGGGTAATCATTCTGAACTCTCCCAGCTGCATACAAGGATAGGAGCAGAGTGAGTTTTCAAGCTCCACTTGGCCATCTGAAGGTGCTCAGTACCTGAGGGGTCAGTTGCTCGTTGAAGTTCCGCTGCGCAGAGAGGAGAGCAAAAATGCACTGAACGTTTTTGAGTTCAGCTTCAAACCTCTGTCTCAGGTCTCAAAGGAACACCTAGTCCAGTGTTTAAAAATGCAAGAGAGTTTAACAGTGTGCAGAAAATAAAATTATACATTTTAATGTCACTTTACAGAAGTGTTTCCTGAAATACAAGTATCGGAGTCAGAATATGACTGGATCCTGCTAAATGCAAATTTCAGTGGATACTACAGAGTGAACTATGATCAATTAAACTTAAAAAGATTAGCACTCTTGCTTGAAAATGATCCAAAGGTAAGATTGTATTTGTTTTCTCAAGCCTATAAACAGACTCCAGATAGTTTTTCTTGCCAGTAATCACATTGATTAAAACTTGAAATATTGAGAAACTCATGTATCACATGAGAAGAAATGATCTGATATTGCATCACTAAAGCCCCTGGCAGCCTTCCGTAGTGGAAGAGGAACAGGCCCAATTAGTTTCACATAAGCATGAAAGATCACTTTCCATGAGATGGCATTCTGTCTTCAAAGTTGTTTTAGCAGCTTGTGGTTCTTTCATTCTCTTAAATTTGTCTCAAAGAGTTTATCTGTACAGATGTGTGATTGAGGTTTATCTGCTAATGGGTAGCCATGAAGAAGGAAAGCTGGGAAGAAGCTTTTTAAATTTCCACATTTCCTCAAAGCACAAGATTTCTGACAGTGAAATTAAAACACAAAAAAACCAACAAAAAGAAAATCATTGGATTTGGACTTGGGGTTTTTTGATTGGGCAGTGGGTTTTACTTGGTGGAGATTTTTCTTAGAAGTTCCTGTCTGTTCTACTTGGGCTTTTTCGTGTCCCTATAGACACTGATATCAGTCCAACTCTGACTTGCCAGAACCTGGGTACAGAATAGCCCAAACATGTCACTGTGGGTGGGATTGGGTTGTGTTTAATGTTGCCTAACCCTAGAGTGGGCCAGAGGCTCCAGAAGTAATGTCAGCTTCTTGATTTCAGTAACAGTGATGACCAGGTTTGACCTTTCAGCATAACAGTAATCAGTACAATCAGATGAATCCTCCAGAAGGTCTGGACATAAGGCTGACCAGAGCATGTGGTGTGGTTAAACCTTTCTATAGCCCAGTGTCTTCCTTTCTTCTAGGCTTTTTTTCTTTAGCAGCAATTCTTAAGTCAACAGGAAATGAGTTGTGTGCTGAGTTGGGGCTGGGTTTTGGCACTTGTCAGTGGGAAGGTTCACTTGAGCAGCGGCTGAGCCGAATAAGCATGGAAACAGGGAGGAGATGGAAGGAGCATGGAAGCAAGGAGGAGATGAGGAAGGACCAACAGACCTTCTGACAGCACAAGCTGTGGGCAGGGGTTCACAAACTGCTCTGCCTTGGTCATTTAACTCATTACAGTGTCAGACACTCAGCTCTGGACTAATCTAAGTATGTGTTCTGAACTGAACCCTCAAAGGGAAAAAAAAGATATTTGTAGGATATTTTTGGGAAATGTAGCATTTCTATATTTTTATTTTCATTTCAGCATGCAAGTAGGAGGTGTCTTGAGATTCCATGTTTAATATACTGTACCTGTATATTTATTTATAAAAATACATTATGCAGCTGTTTATTTATATATTTATATTTAGAAACATTCCAAAAAGCACATACATAACTTCAGCTTAAAATGCAGGATCAATTTTATAATGTTTTGTAGAACATTTTGGCTTAGAGCAAGTGTTAGACGCTTATCTTATCCTCCTGAAAAGAAGCTTTTTTAAAGTCTCCATAACATGTTGGAATCTATTAATGCCACACGAATACTTTCTGCAGGCTATTCCCGCTGTCAGCAGGTTCCAGCTGATAGACGACGTTTTTGCATTGACACAGTGAGTGAGTGTTGAATATGTCATAGAAAATTATTAAACTACGTGATTGTATTTAATATCACTACTTCTGCTTCGTCCATTCCTATCCAGACGTGCCCCATAACAGCTCTTTTGACAAAGTGGAGAAGAATGTTAAGAATTTAATGCATTCTTCTGTCAGTGCTGAGCGACTTCTTTCAGAGTTTCTTTTAACTTTTCTTTAACTCTAAGGAAATATTTTAAATAGTGGCACTATCATGACTTTTTTAGGGACTAACCTCTATTTATTGTAACAGAGAAAAAGATTCTGAATGAGCATGCTGAATTTGTTCTGGACAGCTGTGCTGTCCTGCATCACTCTCATTACCTCTTTCATTTCCCTTGCTGATGGATGACTTGGTTACTCCTGTCTGTGGTGCTGAGGGTCAGCAGTACTGTAGGGAGCTGAAGCAACTGTAAATAAGCCCGGGCTTCAAATGTACCAAGAATCCCCAAAGCACCAGCCACCTATGATGTGGGAGCTCAGTGTGGCTGAAGAACTACTGTGTCATGTCTAATGCTGGGCCTGTCTTCTCTCAATATATATAGTGACCTTTTTTGAACCAAAATTATACCTTCAGACTTTATAGCAGACTATGGCAACACATTCCAGATGTTGGTTGTATGAAAACATGCTTCCTTTTGGTTTATGTTAAACCTGTTTTGTTTTTTAACTCGGAAACCTTTTGCTGGCCTTACTTTCTGCCCTGTAAGAAACAGTAATTATCATAATGAGACTTTACATTTTACCTTACCATTTATGGTTTTATAGGCTTCCCATACTCCTTTTCATCTGCTTATTTTGTTTCCAGACTAAAGTATCATAGTCTATTTAACTCCTATGTTAAAGCCAGATCACCCATGTCAAGGGCAAAAATGAAAATCATGTAATCATAGAAAAGAATCACAGAATAATTTGAATTGGAAGAGACCTTAAAGCCCACCCAGTTCCACTCCGCCCCTGCCATGGGCACGGACACCTCCTCCACTTGATCAGGTTGCCCATAGCCTCATCTAAGTTGGCCCTGAACACCTCCAGGGATGAGGCTGCCACAACTCCTCCGGGCAAACTATGCCAGTGCCTCACCACCCTCACAGGAAAACATTTCTTCCTCGTATCTAACCTGAATCTCCTCTCTTTCATCTTAAAACCACATCCCCTCGTCCTATCCCTGCACTCCCCGATAAATAGGCCCTGCTCAGCTTTTCTGTAGGCAAAACAGAATTACAAGCAAGCTGTTCACCATTTGAAGTGTGGACTCACATTGAAATGTTATTTTTTAAAAAATGTCAAGCTTTATGGAATTCATAGAATATCCTGAGTAGGAAGGTATCAATGAAGATCATTGAGTCGTAACTCCTGACTCCATGTGGGGCAACCTGAAAGCTAAACCATATTTCTAAGAGTGTTGTCCAAATGCTTCCTGAACACGGTCCGAGGCACTGTACGTATTGTCTTTCACTGGCATCCATATAATATATTCTCACCTTGTGTCTAAAAAGATGTTCAAGCTGAGTTCTCTCATCTGTCGTGTCCACATTACCTTAAGGATTCATCAAAGGACAGAAATTTGTAGCAGAAATGTTTCTCCTGCCAGGCCCCTGCTCTTGTGATCACAGTCATCTGAGAAGGCAGAACAAATATGCCTGGCAAGAAGGCAAGATGTGTTGCAAAGAGATATCCTGATTTTCCGCCTAAGCCATGGTGCTTTCTTCACCTTGTCACTGGCACAGGGTAGCACTTGTCCCTGACAACTCAGGGAGTTGTGATGTCCTCCTTAGTCATTCATAAGCCAATCTATTTTTCTAATTGTTACCCTTAAAGTCTTTTGGGATGAAGAACGTTAAGCTGGGATTTTCCTGGCCCTTGGTATATTTTGTCTGCTCTGTTAAACATGGTGATGGCATGCAAATGGGAGAAACCAAGTTCATCTACTGTAGCCATAAAGCAGCTGCTCTCCAGAGCCTATGAGAACAGAGCTCTTTAACAGTGCTTCTTGAAAGCAGGAGCATGCGAGGTGATGCACTGAGGCACTGAAGACAACAGTTACTTACATTTTCAAAAGATATTCAGGCCCTTGTTGTCACTTGAGTCATTGGTAGGTGGTTCCTTACAGACTTCTGAAAACATGTCTTAGCCCCCACGAAAGCTTCCAAGACCCCTTGTGATTTGGTCTTGTTATAAGGGACCCTATAAACAGGTCCTGTTTGCATAGTAGAGTGTCTCTGGCTTGCTCTGTAGGGCCTGTCTGTGCCACAGTGAGTCTCCAGAAACTGAGCAGCATTTTGCCCTTCCACGGGGTTGTCTGGATAAGAGTGGTTTTCTTTCTATGACACAGATAAGAAAAGCACATATATCCACCCGATGTGCTATACCCTTGTTTTACTAAGAAGTGGAGAGTGAGTAGTGCAGAGACGATGAATTTCACCAATGTAAGTGCAGGGATGTTGAATTTCACCAATGTAAGGACAAAAACCCTGAATACACCAACTTTGGTATAACCCACCACATTCTGGTATTTGCTGAGACAGGAATTTTCCCAAACTGGGTGAGGATCGCAGCTCATCGCTATTAAACAACAAGTGTTAGGTGCAATTACTGACTTCTTTTCTAACAGGTACCTGCACTATGGACTCAGTGATACATTGTTTTCCTCCAATTGTACTTCAATCATCATCATAGATGTGGTGGCTAAGGATATCGGACATCGTATAGCCTGGGAATTTGTTACAGAAAATTGGCCACTGATAAGTGAAAGGTACGGCAAACAAAGAGCTTTGAGTTCCCTTAATTTCTGCTGCTATGTGACTTCTTTGGGTTTATGTTTGAGCTGCCAAACCCAGGTGCAGGTTTTGCTTCCAGAGATAATTTTTGGAAATGATTCAAGCTTAAGAAACAGAGCAGGATTTTCAGAAGGTTCAGCTCTGGTCAGGGCTTAATGTCAAAGAAGAGTGCCCATCAGACACAGACTGCTTTAAAAATTAGTCTGGTTTGGTGCTCAAAATCAAACTCTAGAAATAGGTTTATACTGCAGCATTTCATAGGCGGGTGTGGGTATGAAATGCTCGAGAAAGACTGTAACCTCTTTTTCAAAGAGAGGCTGTAGAGAAGGGGGATACAGGTTTACAAGCACTGCAAGACCAACTGCAGCATTATTCCCTGACTTAAGTCCTAACCCATCTCCAGCCTACCTGTGCTGTTGCAGGTAAGCTGCAGGTGAGCTTGGGCTCTCTATCTTGAGCAAAGCGAGTGTTTTGATGTCCGTTTGAAGGCTTCCTTTCTCCTTGGCAATGGTGGAAAGCAGCAGGGCTGTGACAGAGCACGTTTCCTGCTGCCTTTGGTGGCAGAGGAGTCCATCAGGAGCCGTCAGTGGCAGCGTAACCGAGATCAGCCATTTGGGACTGGTCAAAGGTGTGTCTGTATTACTAACCCTAGACAAGGCAAGTTGTAACAGTCTGTGAGTGTTAAATTATCTGTTTTCAGTGAAGAATCCATGTTACCAAAGTAGAAATACCAGATCTTACCGGGAAATAAAATGAAAGGTAATAAGTGCTTCATCCTGCTGAAATGTCTAAACTGAATGTTATCGTTACATCTTTAAAAGGGGAAAAAGAATATGTAATTGCAAGCTTAGCTGTCATTTCCAATATGATAAATAAAAACAAAATAGTGGGAGTAACTTCAAATCAGACAAAATTTATTGTATTTGCTAACATGCTATTTAAAGGACCTTTATCTCAATTTTACAGGTATGGGAAGGAATTATTACATGAGGTATTAAGAGTGATGGGAAGATTTGTCTATACGGATGTACAGATCCAAGAGGTAAATCAGAGAAGCAATTAGTGTCAGCTCTACTGTGAATTTATAAATGCAGGTTTTTAAATCTCTTGTTTGTTAAAGGAATCATAGGACGCATTGCATAATTTCTGGGTTGAGATATTGAGAAAAATGATACTTGTAGTGGGTTGGCTTTTGGATGTTTTAGGCCTTCCTTAATAATGGCCTTTTTAGGCCTTCCTTAACAGCAGAGGTCAGAAATCCAAGGAAGTATTCCATATCTTCCTTTAATGTAACACAACCTATAAATCAGGCCTAGATAAGAGAGTTGGCTCTCTTCTCTTCCGGCGAGGTCTGGGAGCAGTGGGTCCCTTGCGCTGGTCCTGTCTGGAGCTGAGGCCTGTGGTGACTGTTGTTCTCTGCCCACACGTGGGGGGAGAGTGCTGGGTCGGTTTTCACTGTCCTTTTTGTTTTTCTCAAGGGAAGTGGTGAGATTTTGCTAGTTCTTTACTTTGTTAGTTACCGAGTTTTCCAATTGTGCAGACCTGTTCTGGTTTAGTTCCTTTTTGCCCTTTTTTTCCCATTTTCCCTTCCCCTCTTCCCTTTCTGGGGAGTTTTGCATGATATCCTTACTCTATGCAGCTGTGCATAAGTAGAAATACACATATATTTGGTGTGATTCGGTTGATTTCAGTTTCTTTACCTTTTTTATAGTTTTTTTTCCTTTGCCTGAGTGGGAAGTGGGGAGGGAGCTTTCCTGAGGGTGTAGATTTTGACGGGAAGCTACTTCAAACTCGCTCAGTACTTTCTCATCTGAGAAATAAGGATCTGAACACGCACCCAGAGCCCAGCAGTCTGTGTGTGCAGCTGTTGTTAAGCATGGCACGGAAGTGCTTTTGTACAGGGAGGGACGTTGTCCTGCTCTTTCCTGTTGCAATGTAAGAGGTTGCCTGCCCTGTGCTTAACAGATGGCCTGCACGTGTGACACCCTTCTTTGGTTTTGACTGTCTGGCAGCCCAGATGAGCCCATGAACAGTACTTTCTAATCCGGCTGCTGTACATCTGGAAAAAGGAGACAGGTTTGGGGAAACTGCTGGAGGGTCAAAATCTGTGGAAGGTAGCTGTAGGCTGTCTTTATTTATAACACACGTTAATGCCTGTGACAAGTTAGTAACTATCACTGCTTGTTTCAGACACCTTTCTTGTTCTTTTGCCTCCAGTCCAAGTCTCCCCAGATTCTTTTCCAAAATACTATTTTCTTTTCTTAACAGCCTAATTTTTGTGCCTTTTGCATGTGATCCACATCCCTGTGCCAGCCCTGAACTGCTCGTATCTGTCATTACATGAAAAAAAATTGCTTCTGTTTTTTGCTGTTGACTGGTGCATGCATACAGTAAGTAACTGAGAAGGGATGTTTAACAAGGAGAGCAATTCAGAGAATTAGCTCCTAAAATCAAAGAATGTTGAACATTCATCAACGATGAGGTTTTCACCTTTTGTTCTTTAGGGACAAATTAGCTCCTTGGGGTGGCAAATGTGCCAACTTTAAATTAACATTCAGCTTTGTTACTGAGTCCCAATAAATATTATCTAAGGTGCCTCATTTTCCTCCTTAAAATCTGCCTGTCAAAATCACCTTTACCAGGATGTCTACAGGAAACATAGCAAAAGTTGAGCTGCTGGCATGTTAGGTTGCTGATTATCATGCTGACGTTGATCTTACTTCTCTTTTTGTTCTTTTCCTGGTCCCCCACATAAGTTTCTTTACTGTCCTTCAGTTCTCTCTCGTGTTCTGCTCATTAGATTGACAGGAAAGACTTCTTGTTCTGTGACTGTACAATAGGCAGCACGAGAGGATTTTGCTGCCCCACTAGTCCTCTACACTGTAGGGTACCACAAGTACTAGTGAAGTTGGCTGCATTTGAAATGATTTTCAGAGGGATGGCAAAAGGGCACATTCATGATGCGCCAGAAGGTTTCCTGCCTCAGTGTTAAACACTAAGCTTGCCTCATCCCCCTCCTTAATCGGTGCCATCTCCCCTTTCTCTATGCACTGCTGTCTAAAGCATTTTTCAGGTCCACAGGTGCATATGAAGTTATGTGAACTAAGCTTATGTGTTTATTTCTTCAGCTGCAGGTTTTTTATAATACTACACTGGAAGAGGATGAGAGAGCGGGTGCTACTCTATTGCTGGAGTCCGCCAAGTCTGAAAATACGGAAAGGAGAGAATTGCTAACCAAAGTTGCCAACTGGTTACAGAAAAATGTAGATGATTGACTTGGAAAACAACTTCAAGTGTATCTTAGAGTGTGCTTCGCTATCATTTTGGTATTCATTTTAAGATGTAATTAAAGATAAAGCACATTTTTATGAGTCCAGTGGTTGTATTCACAACTGGAAAGTCAGGCTAAAGTAACACACAAAGAAGAGAAAATCCAGTGTGAGAAATAAATATAATTCATTCTAGATTGAAGTTAATTTCCTACAGGATCAGCTGTTGGTAGGGATGTGTTGCTAATAATAATCTAACATATACAATCCTAAAGAAATTATTTTTCTTACTATCAGAATGAAAGCTGTGGTACAAATTTGTGGCAAAAACACATGAGGAAGCTAGAAAAGTTTTATATTCTATTTTGCTTACGATTTGTACAGTGACCTTGGGCAAGTCATTTAATCTTTCTTTCCCCACTTGAATGTTTGTAAATTCTGAAAAGGGTAAAAATTTAGAACAGTGTCATGGAACATAAACTCGAAAATGGCTTCAGAGCTATGCAGGGGAAAGGATTTAAGAAACTTCAAATTTTTCTTGCAATAAATTAATGCTTAATCAAACTGTATTTCTCCTTAGGGGTGTACTTAACGTGTCTACATTCACATTATTCTTTGATGAGGAACGTGTGTTTGAAGAGACCTTTGTAGTTTGAAGGATTGGAGTCTCCATTTAGCATGCTTCAATCCCCAGGACAGTCTTTATAGGATGATAACCTCCTTGTGTGCAACTGATAGACACCACCATCTGATGGTCATTTTGTCCATGGCACTAGAGTGCAACTACTCCATGGCTGGGTTAGCTTAGACCTCACCAAGTGTTGCCATTCTTATTGCACTGAGCTGCTTGCTGATGCAGATATAGGGTTAATAGTCTTGCCTACACAGCATTTTGGAGGCATCAGGCAGAATTCATTAGTATTAGCAAACCATATTAACTTGTGGTTGAACAAGTAGGGAGTCCTCAGTCCTTGCAATTTCTTTTTCTTTGTGGGGTGACAGAACAAAATTACTATACTGGGCTCAGGTTAACAGAGGAAAAAAAGTTATATGGGAATGCAGGAAACCCAAGACCTTGGAGTACTGCTCTGGGAGGAGACTGGAATAAAACCTAGACCTGCTAATACAAAGAATTTGTTACTGGCATCCTCTACATACATTTAAGGAAAACATTGCCACGTTGCCTGCAATGAATCTCCTCTGCTCACCATGGCTCCAAAGAAAAATTCTAGCTATTTTGAGACCACATGAGCCCCCCTTTAGTGTGTGGGAATTACCAGCTGGTACAGCCAGAGTTGTACTGGAATCATTTGACCCCTTTAGCATTTGATCATTTTATAGGTAGCACCAAAGAAAACTGTGCTCAGTCTTGAGTTTTCATCAAGCCAGGTCAGAAAGCAGAGGAAGTCATCAAGGCTATGATGAGTTAGAGGGGTTTTCTTTCAGCATTTCCTGTTACTCCCAGCTGTTAATCACTGGCTCTGCTGCCTCATCAGGTGGGCCAAGCAAACCTTAAGAACACCATTGTTGCAAGATTTATAGACTCAACTTCCCATAACAACATTTTAGCCCTAAACTCAATAGGTCCAAATCATTTCCTTCCAACCATGCATAACCACTCTCTCCTTCTAACAACTCTTCCTATTATTCTATAATCTTTTTCTTCTTTCTGCTAAAGAAAAAATCTTAATTAGAAATGCCGTGTAACAAATTACTAAAAAACCTGTAAATAAGAACTTATTTTCAAATAAATGATCCTGACTAATGTGTGCCTCTTGGTTGACATTCTGTGCTGCAGAACAGCAGCATAGTATTCATGGCAGAAGCAAATGTGTTTGCTAGGCAAGCTCCCTGAGTAGAAGCAGATCTGAATCTATTTTTGCACTTACGCAACATCAAGAGCTGTACCATGGCAGTTCTTGCTGCTGTTGAGAACCATTTGAGCACAGAGGTCTGGAAAGAGACAAATGGAAGATGCAGCAAGGGAAGGAGAGGTGCACAGGAGGAATGCAGGGTCAGCTGGGAAAGCTGATTTATTGCAAAGAAGGGAGCTGGAGTGAAAAGCAGTTCATTGAAAATGAGTATGAAGACATGGATGGGACTTTAGGCAATGCGTTTACAGGCTCGTCCCCCCCCAAGGGGGCCCAAATCCCATCCCAAGGGCACCCAATGTTCAGGTGACCCAGATCTTCCCCAGGGGCATCCAGCACCCCCTCGGGCGCCCCCCCCCCCCCCCCCCCCCCACTTGATGCGCTCGCCCTTGCTGAGGCTGAGCTCGCCCTCGCCCTGCGCCTGGTAGGGCTTCACCTCCAGGGCTTCCGCTTCTCCCCGCGGGTGGTCAGGGTGCCCCCCGCGCCCGGCTCGCAGCCCGGCCCGCTAGAGCTGGGAGAAGAGGGACCCCAGGGTACAGCACCCGCACCCCCACCCAGGGGCTCAGCATGCCCTGTTACCAGGGATACGGCACCCAGACCCCCACCCAGGGGCTCAGCATGCCCTGTTGCCCAGGGATACGGCACCCGCACCCCCACCCAGGGGCTCAGCATGCCCTGGTGCCCTAGGATACGGCACCCAGATCCCCACCCAGGGGCTCAGAATGCCCTGGTGCCCTAGGATACGGCACCCAGACCCCCACCCAGGGGCTCAGCATGCCCTGTTGCCCAGGGATACGGCACCCGCACCCCCACCCAGGGGCTCAGCATGCCCTGGTGCCCTAGGATACGGCACCCAGATCCCCACCCAGGGGCTCAGAATGCCCTGTTGCCCAGGGATACGGCACCCAGATCCCCACCCAGGGGCTCAGCATGCCCTGGTGCCCTAGGATACGGCACCCAGATCCCCACCCAGGGGCTCAGAATGCCCTGTTGCCCAGGGATACGGCACCCAGATCCCCAACCAGGGGCTCAGCCTGCCCTGTTAACCCAGGATATGGGTACCCGGACCACCACCCCAATACAGCACCCGGACCCCCACCCAGGACCCCAGCATCCCCTGTTACGACAGGATACGGGTATCACCCCCCTATCCCCCTCCATGCCCCCCCCGAAATGTTCCTCCGACATGTTGCCCCCCCATATTGCCCCCATACCTACTCCCCCCCCCATGTCGCCCCCCCATGTTCCCCCCTCCGTTGCCCCCCCCGTACCTGTTCCCCCACTCCCTCACGTTGCCTCCTCCCGTACCTGTTCTCCTCGCCCCCATGTTCCCCCCCCCAAGTTCCCCCCCACACGTTGCCCCCCCGTACCTGGTTCCCCTCCCATGTTGCCCCCCCATACTTGCTCCCCCCCAGCAGCCTTCCATGTTGCCCCCCTCCGTACCTGTTACCCTCCCCACCATGTTCGCCCCCCCCCCCCCCCCCCCCGTTACCCCCCTCCGTATCTGGGCTGCCCCCGGGGGCGCCTCTCCTCGTGCCTCCCCCGCGATGCGGATCGGGCCCGGGCACCCCCGGGCTGTTGGCTCTTCGCAAGGTGATCGAGGGGTGCGGGGGGTGGGGGTGGGGGGCCCGCAGCACCCACTCCGGGAACCCCCCCGGGGGGGCCCCCCCCGGTGTCGGTGTTGGCTCGGAGGAGGCGGTGAGGAGGGGGGAGCAGCCCCCCTGGGGGTGCCGGGCGGCGAATGGGGGGCTCTCCTGGAACGGGACGGGGGGAGGTTGGGTTTACGTGGCGGGGGGCTGGGGGGGCGTCCCATCACCCCATGAAATGGCCTGGGGGGTTGTTCCCCTCTCAATACCCCATTAACAGGTGGAGGCTTGGGGGGGGGTGTCTGAGGGGGGGACATCCCTTCACCCCAAGAACTGGGGGAGGTCTAGGGGGGTCTGGGGCAGCACCCCATCACCCCAAGAAATGCAGGGAGTTGGGGGGGAGCTTAGACGGGCTTGGGGGGGGTCTGGTGGTGTTTGGGGGGGAAGGAGGTGCTTTATGGGGAGTCCTCAGGGTGTCTGGGATGGTTTTCGGGGTCCCTGAGGGGTTTTGGAGGGATCTGGGGGTTTGGGGGTAGGTTTTGGTGGGCACAGAGAGGCTTTGGGGGCCCTCAGGTGTTTTAGGGAGATCCTGGGGGGTATGGGATGGTTTTAGGGGACCCTGAGGGGTTTTAGGGTGTCTGAGGGGATATGGAGGAGAGGGGGTTCTGGGGGTACTTGGGGAGCCCTGAGGGATTCTGAGAGGCTCAGGTGAGATTTTTGGGGGACCCTGGGGGATGGGTGGCAATGGGGGTCCTGGGGAAAATTGGGGGTGTGGGGAGAAATAGGGTGTGTTTTTGGGGTCCCACCCAATTTGGTGAAGATTTGCGCTAACCCTAACCATAACCTTGACCCTAAAAGCATCCTAATCCTAATCCTAATGTCATCCTAACCCTAACCTAACATGTTACCCCTAAGCCTAATGTTAACCCTGACTGTTAACCCTAACTCTTAATGCTAACTGTAACTGTAAGCCTTAGCGTGTAATTTAAATTGTAACTGTACCTGTAATCCTAACGTGAACTCTAATCCTAACCTGAATCGTAACCTAACTGTAATGATAACTCCTAACCCGTAACCCCTAACTGCTAACTGTTTACTCCCAACCTGCAACTTGTTAGCATAATCTGTAACGGTAATGGTCATCGTAACCTCTAACTGTAATTTATAAGTGTAACCTGTGAGGATGGGATTGTAACTGAAAAAAAACCCCCAACACTAAGAAAAAAAAAATAAATAAAAAAAACCCAAATTAAAAAAGAAAGAAATTTTAAAAAGAAAAATAAACAAAAAGATAAAGGAAAAGAAAAATAAAGAGAAAGAAAAAACAAATAAGAAAAACACAAAAGAAACAGAAACAGAAGAAGGAAAAGAAAAAGAAAAAGAAAAAGAAAAAGAAAAAGAAAAAGAAAAAGAAAAAGAAAAAGAAAAAGAAAAAGAAAAAGAAAAAGAAAAAGAAAAAGAAAAAGAAAAAGAAAAAGAAAAAGAAAAAGAAAAAGAGAGAAAAAGAAAGAAAAAGAGAAAAAAGAAAAAGAAATATAGAAAGAAAAAAGAATTAAAAATAACAAAAAGATAAAAATAAAAAAAAATAAAAAAAATAGAAAAAGAATGAGAAAAAGAAAAAGAAAGAGAAAAGAGAAAAAGAAAGATAGAAAGAAAAAAGAAAGAAAAAGTAAAAGAAAATAGAAAAAGAAATATAAAAACTAAAAATAAATAAAAATAAAAATAAACATAAAAATAAAGACTAAATTTAAATTAAATATAAAATTAAAATTAAAATTTAAAAGAAAATGAAAAAGACAAATCAGAAAAAGACAAATAAAAAGAAAGATAGAAAGAAAAAAATAAAAGAAAAATAAAGGTAAAAAGACAAATAAAAAGAGAAAGAAAAAGAAAAAGAAAAATAGTAAAAAGAAAAAGAAAAAGAAATATAGAAAGTAAAAAACTAAAACTAAAACTAAAAATAAAATAAAAAATTAAAATTAAAAAAAAAGAAAAAGAAAAAGAAAATGAAAAAAAGGAAAAGAAAATTAAAAGAATAAGGCCGGTAACCCTAACCCTAATGGCACCCTAACTGTAACCCTAACCCTAACCGTAACCCTAATCGTATCTCTAATCCTAACCCCTAACTCCTAACTCTAACCCCTAACCCCTAAGGGAAGCCCTAAGGGAACGCCTAAGGGAACTCCTAAGGCTGACCTGTAAGGCCAACCCCTAACCCTCACTCCGAAGCCTAACCCCTAAGTGTAATCCCTAAGTCTAACCCGTAAACCTAACGTGTTACCCCTAAGCCTAAGTGTAATGTTAACCCTAAGCCTAATGTTAACCCTGACTGTTAACCCTAACTCTTAATCCTAACTGTAACTGTAAGCCTTAACGTATAAGTTTAAACTGTAAGTGTACCTGTAATCCTAACGTGAACTCTAATCCTGATCCGAATCGTAACCTAACTGTAATGATAACTCCTAACCCGTAACCCCTAACTGCTAACTGTTTACTTGTAACCTGCAACTTGTTAGCATAATCTGTAACGGTAATGGTCATCGTAACCTCTAACTGTAATTTGTAAGTGTAACCTGTAAGGGTGGGATTGCAAGTGAAAGGTTGGAATTTATAGGCTGCTGTCCTCAAGCACGGTGCAGGGAAGGTGAATTGTTGGGGTGTGTGTAAGGGTGTGTAATATGCAATGGCTCTAAGAGTAACGATTCTCATGGCAGTGACTGTAAGTCTTTGTATGTCTCTACTGGTGTTCAGTATTGAGTTTATTTTGAGGGCTTTTTTGTTGTTGAAGTGGTTTCTGTTTTCTGTGTTTTGACGCAGGTGTTTTTGTGTTGTTTATTTTGTGTGTTGGAAGCTCCTTTGCATATTTTTTTCTGAGTGTAATGCTGTGGTGTTGGAATGGATTGGTGTGTAATGAGGTTGTGTGTGTGGTTTTTGGTTGGTTTATTTGTGTCGGGGTTTGGATGTGCTTTGTATTTGGTTTTGAATAGTGTGAGCAGAAGAAAATTTTTACCTAATTTGCAAACTTAATTGATTAATAAGTGTGAATTGTTTTCTATTTAATTTCCTATTCGATTTACTTGTATATGTTATGTTTGGTGTCTCATGAGTATTCTAGTGTAGTAGGGTTTTCTTTTTATACCAATACTAAAAAAAAATCGAAGAAACCAAAACAAATATGAAAATGAAAACCAAAAAGAAAAAAAACAAAAGAGAAAAGAAAACGAAAATGAAAAATAAAAAAAAAAATAAAAATAAAAATAAAAATAAACAGAAAGTAAAATAAACATAAATAAAAATAGAAAAAAAAAACAAGCATAAGATTAAAATTAAAATTAAAATTAAAATTAAAAGAAAATGAAAAAGACAAATCAGAAAAAGACAAATAAAAAGAAAAAGAAAGATAGAAAGAAAAAGTCAAAACTAAAACTAAAACTAAAAATATAAATAAAAAGAAAAAGAAAAGAAAAAGAAAAAAAAAGAAAAAGAAATGAAAAAGAAAAAGAAAAAGAAAAAGAAAGATAGAAAGTAAAAAACTAAAACTAAATCTAACACTAAAACTAAAAATAAAAATTTAAAATATAAAAAAAGAAAAAGAAAAAGAAAAATGGCAAAGAAAAAGAAAAAGATAAAGGCCGGTAACCCTAACCCTAATGGCACCCTAACTGTAACCCTAACACTAACCCTAACTCTAATCGTATCCCTAATACTAACCCCTAACCCCTAACTCTAACCCCTAACCCTAACCCCTAACCCTAACCGCTAACTCTAACACCGAACCCCTAAGGGAACACCTAAGGCTGACTTGTAAGGCCAACCCCTAACCCTCACTACTAAGCCTAACCCCTAAGTGTAATCCCTAAGTCTAACCCGTAAATCTAACGTGTTACCCCTAAGCCTAAGTGTAATGTTAATCCTGACTGTTAACCCTAACTCTTAATGCTAACTGTAACTGTAAGCCTTAACATGTAAGTTTAAACTGTAACTGTACCTGTAATCCTAACGTGAACTCTAATCTTGACCTGAATCGTAACCTAACTGTAATGATAACTCCTAACCCGTAACCCCTAACTGCTAACTGTTTACTTGTAACCTGCAACGTGTTCCATTATCTGTAACGGTAATGGTCATCGTAACCTCTAACTGTAATTTATAAGTGTAACCTGTGAGGATGTGATTGTAACTGAAAAAAAAACCCCAAAACTAAGAAAAAATAAATAAAAAAGAAAAAAAAAAAACAAATAAAAAAGAAGGAAATATTACAAAGAAAAAAAAAACAAATAGAGAAAGGAAAAGAAAAAACATATAAGAAAAAAAGAAAAGAAAAAAGAAAAAGAAAAAGGAAAAGAAAAAGGAAAAGAAAAAGAAAAAGAAAAACAAAAAGAAAAAGAAAAAGAAAAAGAAAAAGAAAAAGAAAAAGAAAAAGAAAAAGAAAAAGAAAAAGAAAAAGAAAAAAAAAAGAAAAAGAAAAAGAAAAAGAAAAAGAAAAAGAAAAAGAAAAAGAAAAAGAAAAAGAAAAAGAAAAAGAAAAAGAAAAAGAAAAAGAAAAAGAAAAAGAAAAAGAAAAAGAAAAAGAAAAAGAGGAAAAGAAAGAGAAAAAGGCAGGTAACCCTAACCCTAATG